>VWZF01006731.1:0-75972 GCA_013396755.1 Sclerurus mexicanus | reverse complement strand
TGTGTGTGTGTGTGTGTGTGTGTGCATGGCAGTACAAAACTCTGGGGTTTTTTGGTTGGTTGGTTGTGGGGGTATTTTTGGATTTTTTTGTTTTTTGGTTGGTTTGGTTTTTTTGTTAAACCTCTGTGATTTGGTTGCAGGACTCTTACTGCCTGCTTTTTTCAGTGTGTACAAATGAACATGAGGTGGGAAAGTCACACAGCTTCCTTACAGGAACTGCAGCAAATTCTAAAAAAAGAAAGCTGCAGTGAACAAGAGTACAATGCTGAATATGACACTCATATTTGTATTCTCTCTTCACCATCTAAGAAATCGGAACTACTGGACATGTGACCCAAAATGTCTGCTGTTTTTTCTGTAGTACAGGGATTGTATTTGCAATGTGTGCACAGATTTCAGAAGTGTAACAGATAATGAATACTATAGCAAATAAACATCATGAAAATAGTCAGGGTGTATTTGCAGCAGAGTTGCAGGGTGATGGGGATTCTAATGTGCATGTTAACCAATTAAAATGGAGCCACATGTGCTAGCAATCTCAGGAGACAGGCTAGTGAGCTTGAAAATAGTCTAACGAAATAAAAATATGTGTTTGAATGCTGGGGAGGACGTTGTCTAGGGGAGTGAGGGAAGAGAAGAAAGTATTAGCAATCCTACTAGATCAGCTAATTATACTCATCCCATTCAAAAGTAATCGGGAGTGGGAATGTGGGTTCCCTGAATGACCTACATTAACAGCAGTTTTCTGTATTCCTTCTGGGCAGAAAACATTTTAATAACTACAGAAGTCCAGACAGCGCTGTATCTTCATTAGGTCCAGAGCTGTGATGGGAGATGCCCCTAACAGAGTGGCAGTGACCATAACTCATGTAAGCATACAGGGATCCTTTCTTCTAACCCACTTGCTTAGCATGAGTCAGAGTGCTCCATCAGCATGCCATGTAAGCTCACCATGCTTTTAATGACCCAGGATACTGAGGAGACAATCTGACCTTCTGATCAGTGGTAGCTAGGTGTGACTTGGAGAGAGTATTTAGACCTAAACAGAGACATTCCTAGTAAGAGATTTGGAAAAAAGGGTATTGCTGAGAAGACACACGTAGGGAAAGGGAGGGGTTTAGAATGATTGCTCTTGAATTGATGGTGCCATATGAGCAAAAAGTGCTTGCTGAATTCCATCTTCTACTCCTGTTTCCAAACAAATAGAAAAATTGAAGACTATGGCTATCCAAAAGATTATATATGGCTTCTCTAGTAGGTAATTTTAGTTAAGTTGTTTTGCAAACCTGAGTTTGGATTCCCTGTCTGCACTGATGTCAGCAAGTGTCAGTGAATAGTGTCATCTTTGTACATATAATTTGGTTGTAAATGGTGACTATCTCTGTGCTGCCAGTGTCCCCAGAGGGTGTCCATCACCATCTAGTTTGTTTTGGTGACTGTATCACTTAAAAGGAAAACCAAACAAACCAGTGGGAAGATTTATTTTCTGCCTTTCTTTCATACTTTTTCTCAGCTGTATAACTTACAGTCTATTTTGTGTTCTAATTTTAAGCACATATGGGCATGACAGATTTTTAATGAAAATCTCAGTGCCTGAATACCTGTTTCTGACACTTTCATACAACATCCCATGGAGAAGAAATAGACCTTAACATATGTCAAAAGCTGTGCAATCCAAAGAGTAAGTGTGAAGACATTCTAAGTCTCTTTTCCAGAGTCATAAACAGGCTGGGTAAAACTTTAAAGTAAAATCTCCTGCTTGTTTTTTGTCTCACTTACTGTTAAGACTGCAGAATAAGACTGGCCACTGCAAAGCAGACTTCTTTCCCGATAACCTGCCTCTGAACAGGTTTGTCTGTTTGTTTTAAAAAAAAAAAAAGAAAGGAATGAGAAAAAATTCTTTTAAGCCCTATGATGAATAAGTACATAAGTCTGATAGTCTTTTCCAGTTCCTGTGCATATGCAAATACTTCTAAACTGACTGCCTTTGGCATCTGACTGTAAACATTAACTATTTTTGCTGGTGTCTGAAGGACTATATGTTTTTGCAGTCCTTGAAACTGTAGAAAAAAAGTCTCTGCAAGAAAAAAATGAAACATCTGGTAAACTTGAATGTCTGGTTGGAGGTGCATGGGAAAATTTAAAGTGAACAATCTACAGGATTGGTCAGTATTCATGCTTAGAGGTCACTTTTGTCATATAGTACTTAATTAACTCCAAGTTACAAAATCATTTAGCACAGAACTATGGTTACTTTCCAAGTGTTAAATGATTTGATTTGGAAGAAATTGCCATAACCCTTTTTTCACAGAAAAAAAGATACTAAGGCATAAAAAGAACACAGCCTTTAGTGCCCTTTTTTCTGTTACGTTGGATTGCAGTAGTGCTATGGGGCACAGAGAGGAGTGAGTGACATTTGCATAGTTAGAGAGGATGTCTATGACCAAACCAGGAACAATTTCTGCATTTGTGAGGCAGGTGCAGTGTGCATAGCTTATAATAAGGCTGCTTTAATGGCTAGAACAATCTTATTGAGGTTTCAAGAGCTTTTGGTTCCATAAAGCCTTCCATGAACTGTCCAGGGACTCTGTGAGTCTCCCCATCTCCCCTCCCTGTGCAAATCTGGTGTGAAAAACAGCCTAATAGGGCCATTTAAGGAAATCTTATACAGAGAGCATGGATCTGGCTTTACTTCAGCTTCTTTTAACACATGACTAGATAATTTATGGGGTTTGACTAATGCATTTCCAGGGTCTTTGGAGTCTTATCTGTCTTCTAACACAAAGATGTTCCTTCTCTGTCACCACTGGGCATTGTCTATACCACCTCTGCAACGGTAACCTAGTAGAAATGAGGATAAATTGATTAGTTCAACAACACAAAACCCTTGGAATAAGCTTCTACTACGATTTTATGCCAAAACTCACTTTAAAATAGGACAAAGCTTAAAGCATTAGTTAGATAACGGATCTGTGGTAAACAAGTCATTCAAAGTTTAAACTGACTGCTGTTTGCTCAGTAGTCTGGTTTATTTTGTTAGTCTCATGACATCCAGTGAGACAAAAGTAAGCAAGTAAGCAAAATATTATTCCCCAAACTAATGTTGAACTTCCTTACATTGCTGTTGGTTGAACTGTTTATGGTATAAAATAATATTGGTTATGAGATCTGTGAACTTGGTAATACTTGCAGTGCAGTCCCAATTTTTAAAGCTCTATATTAAGTTTTTCAATTTCCTAGGCGTCAGGACATCTAGAAATACCACTGTTTTATTATAGGCCTCCTGAGGTGAATTTGCATTGAAATGCAGCATCATGGTGTGATGATGTGCATCAGAATGTGACTACAAGATGCAAAAATGCAATGTCATCACCTGATGAGATGCTGTGAGGCATATATACAAATGTTATGATTCAGCAGTGCAGACCTATGGTGTTTCCCCTCTCCCAATAAGATAAATCCAAAAGGTATCAGTCACGTTTCATGCTGAGCACATTGCCTGGAGGATGATGTTGTGGCAGTGACAGAAAATCGAGCGCAGAAAAGAGCAAAGGACCCATAACAGGTGAATGATGTGTGTACAAATGTCTGTTGAAATGACTTGTAATGACTGCTGGATATTAAAGAATATATTTGAAATAGACAAGGTAATACTTTAAAAAACACTGGAATAACTATGTCCTTTTTCAATGGATGCTTAATCCAAGTATGCCTAGCTTGCAGTTGCTGCTGCCAGTGAATTATACTTATGTTTCTGAAGTGCAAAGCATAAAATGCAAAAATACTTAGTTGTAAGTGTTGTTTACCTAGAACCTTCAGGCTATTGCTAGTCAGAAAGCAGCAACCCAAGCTATTTCAGATATAGCAAGCATAACAATATTACTACTAATCCACAGTTATAAATTACATAAACTTGTTCATAATCTTAGTAACGTAGGCAAATAGGACTATAGTTAGTTCGAAAGATGATTTTGAAAATGTTCCCTGAGATGAATATTTATAATGTTGTTTGGTGAACTGACCTGTGGCACTCTTTGCAGGAGAGATAAAATGGTTGTGATGGAAATGTTGTGGATAAATGTCAATGTCTTCTCTAAAATATAAGAAAATAAAATTCTGTGAAATAAGAATGTTTATACTTTTTATTAATATTAAGTATTTAAAGGGAATTTCCCTTTTGAACGTATATTGGAATATATTTGAAAAACTGCAAAAGTGAGTTCTCAGATAAGCCTACCTTCTGTTATTACAACTCTATTCAACTCGGAGGATATTTTCTTTCAGAGAAATCTGCCTACTCAGTTGAGTTTTCCCAAGGTCACCAGTTTTAATTAATATGCAGTTTTCATAGTCAGTTGATGAAACTGTGAATCATTAAAGCCTTAAAAATGTGTAATATCATCCTTTGTAATTCTTACCTTTTCATATATTTCATTAATATCTCCCTTCTTTCTGCTGGGGAAAAAAAAAGGTATGAACATGTTAAGGAAAGTGGGTATCTGTGGGTATTTTTTTCTCTGTCACCTTTGCTCCTGCCAAGCTGTTTTATATGACTGATGTTTTTTCCGCTTGAAATTAACATTCTCAACTAGCTTCATCTTCCAGCCAATCTATGTCATATCAAGCAGTGCCTAAGTCCACAAAGGAACTCACAGTTTCACCTGGAAACATATACTATTGATTAAGAATATTACCAGTTCAAATTCAGTAGACCTGATAACTTAAAGAGATAACAAGTTTATATTTGATCACATTTTTCTTTATCAACTGTGGCCATAAGGACCTAGGCTGTTTTAACTGGCTATTTAAGTGTCTTACGTTTTGTCTTGTTCTTCTGTTTATTTCTTGCTCTTTTTTCTTTCTAGCATTCTCCAGAGGAAAAGACAATGTTAAATGGGTTACAGTAAGTACTGTAGAGAATATAAATTTCCTTCTGTTTGGGAATAGTGCGTCATATATGCTCAGGTAGAGGAAAGGCATTTTCAATTTTCAGGCATAATGTCGGTCAAGAGTGCCTGCTGATTCATTCTGAGGAGGGTGAGTCAGACAAGCTAAATTAGGTTTCTGCTCTGAATCATCCTCTACAGACTCTGCTGACTATAGACAAAGCCTAAAGAAATTAGCTATACAGGGCTAAAATTGCACTTTGTCAATACCCATTTCCTAACTAGCATTTTTTTGAAGTCCATTCTATTCTGAACCCCAAGAGCTAATGGATGAAAATAAGTAGCTGACACTTGACATTTGATTGTTCTTGAAGAGGGAATAAGTAGGGAATTTATATAATCCCCAAAATATCCTTCTCCAATATTTTTGTATAGTAATAAATCTACTCTTTCAGTAGAAGTACTAACACTATGCCTTGAAGTAGCTGTATGATTAGGAAAAAAAGCAAGAAAAGAGATAGCAGATTCAGAAAATGTGCATATGTTTTGCAACCCAGAAAGAGTTCTTCAAAGTTACAATTATATTTGTAACTTTTCATGTGTATTTCACAAAAAAAAAAAAAATCACTTTCTAGACAGACTTTTGAAGTAGAGTTATTTAAATAGACCTGCCCTTAAAATATGCTTTCAGAATCCTTAGCAAAATGGGCAAACATTCCCTCTGACTCTGCTAATAATGCCTTGATATTCATGTCAATAATCTTTGGTTATTTTTGTTGATTGTGTAGTCTGGATGCTGATAAGTGGTCAAAGCTGATATTGTTAAGAGGTGGACTACAGCCTTCCACTAGTATATGGAACAAATATTTCATTAAAATTATCTCAATAAATCCTCTACAGTCATACTTGTCTTTCTTCCACATGAATTTCATCTAGGGCAGTTCACATTTTTCTATCTGTTTATATCTTTAGCTATATCTTTATATGTACCTCCTAAAATGATTAGCAAAGCCACCATAACTTACATATTTTACCACTCCAAACCAAGAATATATCTTTATTTTGTGGTAAAATGGAAGATGTCTCACCTTTTCCTGATAATGCATTTCTAGTTTTCCCAGTCCAACTTGGAGTTTTAGAGTTGTCAGCAAACTCCTTTATAATTTTCCTTAATGCATTTTTAAGCAGTGTTTTTACGCTCGTCTAAGGGAGTTCACTGAGTTCCTTTGTTCTATTCTCAGAGACAGAAACACAAGAATAAGGCAGATTTATATGACAGGAGCATAAAGAAATAACCTTCCCTAGCCTTGGTTCTATGGACCATATTTGAATTGTGTGTGCCAGCTGTGCCACTCCTCATCCTCCCTTCTGCCCATTGATATTGCAGTTGCATCCAGCTTTGACAACACCTGTGTATTACTAGGCTGTTGATGTGTGGCACCATTTTTATGACTTCCTTCAGTTTGCTTGATCTCATAGCTCTTATCCTCCAAAGACTTCAATTGCAAATGAAAATACAGGGCAAACATTTTTCACGTGGTTGACATAGAACATATATTTGCAACCTGCCTCTTCAAGAGTATATTGTATGTAATAAAGGAGCAAACAAATAATGCCTTCCACTGCAAAACATGAGGGACGGTTTAGGAAGGCTGGACTGTGCCTGTTCCATTTGAGATTAGTAGTTGGAGAAGTTTGATTTGTGCCACTGACAATAACTGTTCATTTTAGTCTGGCTAATGCATTTAAACTTCACAACAATAGTGCATTACAAGTGCAGCATAAAGAATTGCTGCATTAAGCATTATTCAAGGTGCAAATTCAAGAATTTAAATTTTAGGAAGTACTGGAATCCAGAGGTCATTACTTTTGTCCTCCTATTCCTGGATGGGTTTAGTAACTCTCATGCACTTTGAAAGAAGATGAGTCTTATTTTTTCACAGCATTGTTGCCCCACTCGTAAGGGCAGAACTCAACTGACCTTCACCAAGGAAAGCTCTCAGAGGTGTTACACGCTAATAAATTTAATGAAAACAGTTTATTTGGTGAAATGAGGGAAAGACACTAGCTCATCTCAAGTTCGGTGCTTGAGATCAAGGATCATAAAAAGCCAGTTTTTGTCTACCTCATAACAATTTTCTACAAGAGTTGCTATGTCATTGCATGGGATACATCTCTCCTCAGGATGCACATGGATTCTTCTTTTGGTCTCCTCCTTTCCTCATTCTCATCCAACCTGGCCCATCTTTCCCTCTGGGGTCTGAATCCTTACGTAAGTCCAGCCAACTTCTGCAAAGCCTTCTGAACCATTTGCTTTTCCTGTTTTCTGATTCCTTCTATTTTTTTCTGATTTGTGTCCTACTAGGAGAAATACTTCTAGCTTGGAGGTAAAAAAGCTCCCAGTTCTTTTCTTGCTGCTGGTCTTGCACTAGTCCTGTGCAGCTGAGAGCAGCTATTGCAGACAATGTGTAGTTGAATGCCAGCAGCTACTTGCTTCAGAAGACCTGTCTGGTTGCTCTGTATCAGGCATATAGAATCTCAACACCATGAGGAGCTTGATAAAGTTAAAGAATAATTTCCTCAGAGGTATAAGTTATTAAAATTGAAAACACCTCCAGTAAGAATGTGTAAAACTACAATTTACCACAAACATAAGAACTGACCAGATCTGCATGGATTTTCCAAGGTATGACAGGAAGTTCTTAAAATATATTCAAACCAAATCACATTTATGAAAATTATCAGTGTCATCCAGAGCTGAAAAAAGAATATCTGGATTTAATGGAAGATAACACCATTCTTAATATTCAAAGAAAATGGCTCACTTTGTTCTGGAGCATTTTCCAAAATAGTGAGTGTGGGTAGAAGTATAGCATGAGAAATTTAATTACAAGTATTTTAGCAAAATTAAGAAAAAAAGATCGAGGCATTGAAAGCTCTGGTCAATTTCTCTGTCAGGCAGGGTCAGTTACATTACTTATATGAATGACAGTACTTCATCTCCACCAACTGCGTATTGTAGATGATGCCTTCAAATACTATTTTAAAGGTGCCTGGTAGTATATAGATGTATTAATTTTATCTTATGGCCTATCTACTGTAGACAAATGTCATTACTTCTGTTTAAGAGCAGTGTGAGTGGTAAAAGAGGCAGTAAGACTTCTGGAATGCAGCAGTCTTAAAATAGTCATGGATATTCTGTGTCTACTCTATTGCCTTTTATTTATAAGTGAATCATCTGTATTTATTGAACAGGGCAAGTGTAGGTAAAGGTAATGATCTTGCCTCAAGTGTCTTAAAAATTTTCAGGAAATTGACTAACACAAAAATTGAAAAATTAATTTGGAATAACAAACACCACACAAATATTTACCATATTTTTTACCTCTCTGTTATTGTCCTTAGCTTTCAAAAATTCATCTGCTTTGCTTGGTTAAAGGAAATAATTAGTGTTAATAAGTTTTTGAAATAGGTAGGTCTTCTGGTGAGACCCAGGTTTATCGAGAGCAGGTCTCCAAATGCCTGCAAGACAAGAAATGCAGAGAAAGTCTCTTAGCTCTTATTAAAGAAAACATTGCTATCAGTGTTCCTTACTGTGACAGTGACATAGGATAAAAATATGCAAGGAAATATGGGGACTACGGTGGATTTTTCCCTACCACTGTAAAGCCATAAAAATGATAGTGTCAAGAAACGTAGTCTATGTAAACAGAAAATTTAATTGCATTTAATTGTAACTGTTCAGTGGTGGAACATTTAAATCCAAAAGAGAGCCTATAATTGTTTCAGTTGCATTGATTGACTTTAATTAACATTTACTTATACTATAAATGTGCAAAACTATCAATGAAAATGAATGGACCTTCTAAGGTGAAATGCACTGCACATAACCACACTAGTAAAAGAGAAGAGCTTTAATGCTGTGAAAATTCAGAAAAAATAAAACCCTACCCCTTTTTTCAGGTAATTCAAGTAGTTAGAATGTAAGCTTTCCTTGCATTTCTTTTTATTTACTTTTCCATAAGAGAGATGAATGAATTTTTAAAGGATGTATGCTGCTGTGTTTGACATTTATATTCAATGGCTGAGAGAAAGTCTTTTAATTCAGAAATGCATTCAAACTACTTCTGCTTTCTTATCTATCTGCATTTAGACTCAGATTTAAAGCCAACTGAAAAATCTCACACTGAGTTTAATGGGCAAGGACTCAGGCCCTTGTAGTGTGGCCATTACCAGGGTCTCTGATTCTGCAACTGATTCCATGTGGGAGTCAATTGAAGTCAATGATGCTTCAAGAGGGCAGATGGATCTGTCTATGCAAAGTCAATTGCAGGACTTATGCCTTTGTAACTAAGCATTGTGTTTGCATCAAAAATGCATTGATCTGCTCTCTGAAGAACATAATGGGGGCCTTTGCTCTCAGGGTAGTATTACTTTTCTTCTACTATGTCCTATTGTGATTTTTCCTAATTCATATGTATACATGCTCTGTTTTTAAAGAGCTTTTTTAATATGATGTGAGTTACTACATTAATTTCTGTTAGGATTTTGAAGATGATGTGTCTGTTTTATCCACCTTTTTAAAAAGTAAATGGTGATGAAAAGGATATCTGTAAATATAGAAATACTCTGTAAGAAACATGAATATAAAAAAAAAAATCTTTGTCAAATACTCTGTTATATCTGTTAATAGTTTAAAAGGTTAATTGTCTGAGTTTTACCTAATGGGATGAGGTAATTAAAGTGCAAGGGAAGTTAGAGTGAGGTAATTAAAATGCAAGGGAAATTTGAGTTTTTCCCTAGTTTTTCTCCTGACTAAGAGCAAAAGAAATAATTAAGTAAAACTTTGCAGATTCATCTATACAATGGAGGAATGCGTGATTACCCAAAACTTTAAAGGCATTCAGAATGACAGAGGTTTATGTGTACAACAGGATTGGACAATTAACTTTGCATAATTGTTTCTAAGACTTCAGGCTTCAGACCTTAGATGTCACACAGTTTTCCATATTTTCCCCTTCTGATTTTTCTAACCCTGAGGTCATTAGACACTTCCCCAAGATGGCAAAAACAAGGTTCAGTCTTCTTGGCTGCCTGAACAGATTTACAAAAACAGATTGAGGTTGGTTCCTTGGAAAAGCAGAGTATTGGGCAAGAAGGAGAAGGCAAAAGGAATCCCTCTGAATGAAATTTGCTGTACTGAAAAGAGACTCAGTAGATAAATAGTGAACACCATTAAAAACATTACACTTAGTGTGAGTTCGGCCCTGAAGTCTGACAAATGAGCTACAAAGGACTTTTGAGGAAGAGGGCAGGAGCCGATGAAGTTCAGTAGAGTGCAGAAACAGTATAAAACCAAGTCTCTCTTAATACCTTCCCTACTACTAATTCTTGACTGTCTTATTGTCCCTTTGATAACACTGAATAGTTGAGCATTCCTTCCTCCCTGTTTTTCTATTTCCATGAAATTGTGTGTCAGGCTGAGCAGACACAGAATAAGTACAAAACTTAGAAGAAAGTTGATGCTGAGTTATGTATATCTTAAAGACTGCTGGAAGGCTTCTAAAATTTTCCTTTATTCTCACAAAGACCAGCTTAGAAAGCATTGTTAATAAAAACCATTTATCACCTTAGCTGTTTATATGTGTTTGGTATCAACTGTACTTATGCAGGGTTTTAAATGTAACTAAAACATACTTTAATTAATATGAGCAAAGATCAGAACGGACTTTTGAGACACTAAATAGCAGAGTGTTGGTTCTTTCTCCAACTTCATAGCAGAGCCATTACTAATGACTTCCGACTGCCAAACACAAACACCAGGCACAGATCTAAGGTCCATTTCTAATAGTTACTTTTCTGGCAGGCAGCAATACCGTTGACCTTGCTGAAAAGCATCTGGAAAGGCTGTCCTGGCTGCATAATAGTAGGTTAGGGAGAAGACAGCCTTTCGGTGACTGGGGAGCCTGAAACTTTACAATGGGATACCATAGAAGAAAAAAATTCTCTTGATTCTTGCCACATCATCTATGGGGAAGCTACAGAGCAGGAATGAGATGGAAACAGCTGACATTACTAGCAAGTAGAAAGTGAATGCAAAAGAACAGAACTTGCTGGCTTTCTAAATGTTGTTTTGCAGGCATTCAGAAAGCCTGCATTTCTGGTTTTAATCTGGCCTGTTCTAAAAGACATGTTAAACAGTATTTTCATGTTAAAATTGAATGTCTGGATAATGACTCTTCCAGCTTGTGTGCAGCTTTAGGTACCCATTTGTGTTTACATAACTATGCAACTGTGACCAGATCTGTGGTAGTTTTTTGAACAGCCTGTAGGTTTTTATTAAAAATCATCAGACTATGTCTTGGAGTGGCTGGCTATAATTAGGAAAACTAAATTAGCAATTTAGTAATTTTAGATCTATATTCAAATGAAAATTTTTGTTAAAGATTTTATAGAGATTAGAAAAAAATTGATGAGGAATATGAGAGCGCTATTTATTTTCTTGTGATGTTATCACAAACTTCTTCAAAATTTCAGGTTTACTTCCAGATGATATAGATATTTTTCTGTTTGTTACCGTCATTAACATCATTAACAGAATCTTTCACTCTATTCTTGCAATGTAAGCTTTTGATACTAAGCCAGGTAATTCCTGTAATAGGAAACCATCTATGGGTGCTCTGGGGTATTGGGCTGGAGGTGGTATTTTTGTAGACTTGCGTTTTGACTTGTTGCATACTTTGTTGACAGGTCCCTTGATGTTACCTATTTATAATTAGATCTCCATGAATTCAGTGTGGGGATAGCAACTTCTGAAAATATTTATCTGAATGTGTAAAACAGAATACATTATTTTAAGTCCATACAAGAACCAAAAGTAAAATAAAAACATTGGTAAAAGAACTAGGTGAAGTAAATAAAGGCAACCTTACCCCATTTTCCTAAAAATGTCATGTGATGGTTGGATGACTTTAGCTGAAAATGTAACCAACCACTCTAGGAAGACAATAGGTGTTGGAAATTGTCTTTCCAAGGGATTTGAATATTGTAGGAAGCATTTCATCTTGTTTGATATTGCCATCTCTAGTTAGTTCTGATAGAAACAGGGTGACAGCACCCATTTTTATGTTTGACTAGTGTATTTTTGCATTTTTTTCAGACCCTTATTTGCAAGTATGCACATAATTTTCACAACTTTCCTTCCTGGATTTGCTCTGTGGATGGACTTGTTAATGCTAAACACACAGTCTTCACCTTTTTCTTGCTGTTGAAGTCAGTTTGAAATGTTTCTCTACAGTCCTCCTTCTGGTCCTGTTATTCATGGGCATGTTTTTGTTTTCTTGAAAGTGCTTATTTATAAAATCAGATTTGTTCTGATTTTAGGGCTCTTTCTTGTATATCCAACTGCATTTTCCTTATTTTAAAAGCACCTATTGACTGGTTTCTTCCTTTCTTTGCATCAGGAACCACCTTCAAGATCTGAAGTTTTCTGTGCTGTATTTATGATGTCCTGAGTCCCACATGCATACTCCATCATTGTTTCCAGATGTAGTTCTTGTTTCCTCTGGTTGTGCTCTGCCAGAAACTCTATCACACAGTACCTTATACACAAACATATTCCATGTACCTGCTCTAGTGTATACGTACACAGACCTCTTGCAGCAAGAGATTTTTTCGCAGGAGGGAAAAAGAAAAGGTGGGACTCACCCTGCATCCTTTTCTGCCTCTGCAGTTACCAGGAGCAGTGAGAGTGGGACAGCTTCGTGAGGAGGCCTGAGCTGGGAGCTTGGGCTGACCCCCAACATAAGCAGGACCCTTGCTGAAGTTTAGGCAAGGACAGGGTCCATCTACCACCTTGTGATCATCAAGCAAATGACAAGTCACAAGCCTGGCCCAAGATCAGGCCAGAAACCCAGAAAGAAAGTCAGGAACAGCAGAAAACAAGTCTCAGGACAAGTTTGGGTGCTCTGGTCTGAGCCTGAATGGAGCTCCTCTGGTCATGGTTTGAGAGAGGCTGACTGGTAATACCAATGGGGCTGGTCAAGGCAAGTATGCCCGTGGGTGCACTCTGGCTCCTGACAGTAGTCAGGTTTTTCTGAAGGCTGTCTTTTAAAGGAGAAGAAAAAAGGTACCTTTCTGCTAAAATCTGCAGCTCTCTGGTTTCTGTGGCTAGGGTTGCTTGGATGCCATTTAATTTTGACTGAGTAGTTCACTATCCATCACTAGACTGTCATTCTCTTTCCTTCTGCTCAGTAATCACTTGTAGTAAAACCTTCAGACAAACTGTTTCAACTACAACAGCAGTAACAAAGCACAAACCAACATCATTCTTCAATTCTTTTAGCAGAGCAAGGATTAGTTCCTTCTTTAAGACAAAAAACTTTATTCTGAAGGATATTGGCAATATCCAGTTCCTTTATTGGTGTCTTTTATGAAAGGTTAGCACTGACAAATGCTTCTAGAAGTAGAGGCATGCAATCATTGTCCATGCTGCTCATTCAGCTGCTGCTCTACTCAGTAATGTGACAATATTATTTCTGCCTTTCAGAAAATTTTGGTTTGGATCTTTCAGTGAGTATCTGCAGTTTTATTTGTGAGCAACTGACAGCTGTCTGTGGGCTTACAAAGCAAGGAGAAAACAAGATCATATCAGCAATGCTGAAGGTATAGATAGAAAGCTTTATTAGTCCTAACTCAGTGATGCACCCTGGATACCTGAGGTACAGCCTGATGCGACACAATTGCTTTTAGATATATCTTTGTCTGGAATTGTGTTTTCTCAAATTCACATGGGTGAATTCACATGGATGTCATATATCACAATACAATTGAACTGTCATGAATGGATTCTTCAAATGCTCTGAGTAGCCTAGTATGTTCTATAACTAATATCCAATGACCAAGCTTTCCATCTGCATTCTGGCTGTCTAGTGATATTTGCCTGCTAGGACACAAAATGCTGGGTATGCTCAGCGAGGAGAGCTGAATCCTTTTGGGTTAATTTATAAGTGGACATTGATTTTGGCTTTCAGGTCAACCTCTAGATGATTTAGAGGACAGTACTGGCTTATACACTGACATCCAAAGCATTATTCTCCTTAGGCCTTCCTGGATAGGGGAAATAAGAAAGAGAAATGGTCTAAGGCACCAGGGACTGTTCCATGGAGGTGCCTGTGTCCTCTGGCATTCACTGAAGAGTAACCAAACAAAAAACCATTTTCATCATCACCTAATGACTGCAACAGCAAATTGCTGGTCCATAAATACTAGTCTTTTTACCAGGTAGCACCTAACCTGGAACACGAACTGGCCAAGTCTCTTAGCCGACTTGAAGTTGAAATGATACTTTCATTCCAAAAGACTGGTTTTCTCATTGGAAATCTCTGGACTTTCTTCTCAGTTTTTCATTGTGCTATATGCCTGCATCAAAATATGGATGCAATTGTCAGTACATGTATGCCACATACGCACCCCACACCCTTCTTTGCCTTGTCTTACTCTCTTCCTCTTCTTTTCCAGCATGCAAACGCTGGGTTTTTTTTTTTCTTGGTAACTCTCGTGTTTCATTACTGCTAATAATACCTTTTCATGACAGGTAAAAAGAATGTATCAGCTTGCTAACTTGTAGAGAACAAAACCTCTGCTTATTTACAGACTCACATAATCAAATTTGTTTTGTTGTATAACCACATCCTTTTTTTAAGTACATTACTAGGCTGCACTGTTTCCCCTTTCTTTATCATTGATTGAATTGGTTATTTAGTGACAAATATCATAATGTTTCTACTGATGCTTATGGAGCTGCAAAGGAGTATTCAATATTTTTACTGCCATGGAAAAAGGCTTTATGTTAGTTTTAGTCTCTGCACACTTTCCTTGGTAAACTGAAAAAGCAAACAGTAGGAAATCATTAGTTGGTACTGACAGGTCAATGCAGTGAGATTATTCCTATAGACTCTAGACTTGCTGTGTGTTTAAAGATAAAAGGTAACATAATTGCATATTTTTTCATGGTCTCACTGTCCAAAGAGAATGTATTTTTGTAAACAGAGTAATTTTTCCTGAATGAGTCCACAAGTGTTCTCAGAAATTGCAGCTGTAGCAATATTTAGGTACTGGCATAAGGTTTTTTACAGATTGCAAACCAACCCAACATTCTGCCACTAAAGTGAGCATGGTTATCTATATACTTTTACTTCATCTCAATTTTCCGATCATTGAAACATCTGTCAAGACGACACCTCTTTCTAACAGGATGGAAAACTATTCTTTAACTAAAGCAACATCATTCTGTTCCTCCCATGGAATCCTTTGAGAGTGAGAGAAAGCTGTAATATTTTCATTAAAAATTGTTCCCACAATTCAGCATCAGATCAATTTCGATTTAAACTTCTACAATTGTGGTTAAAAATTATATTTGAATTGGCAAGACATGCCAAACATCAAAAAACATACCAAAGTGGTGTTCAGGTGCAGAGATTACTTTTAAAATTTGAAACAGTCATCTTTGAGAAATTCGAGTGTTTCTCAATGAAAATATGCATGTTATAGTTTCCTTGTTTGGAGTCTGATACAATACTTTTTCCCAAAAGTAAGCTTTACTAGACAACTTAATACAGTTTGGATTAGGACCTTCATTTGTGAATGTCTTGTACATTTACAGATGATAAACTTTTTTTTGACCTACCATTTGGTTGCAGATTGTCATATGAAAAAACACTACATAAAAAATCTGCTGTTGGAAACAGTGATGTTGCAGCATTTCTTCTAAACAGAAGCATGTTTAATGGTCAATAAAATGAGCTCTTGGCAGTCATTCAATTTGATGATTAAAGAATTCCTGCCTTTACAATAACAATGTTATAGTACAAAATAGCATTAGGAAACTGACTGCACTGATTGGCTTGCAATGAGTCATAGCTATGCAATTATGGCTCTGTAATTGCCCAGGCATGACATCATAAAGCAAACTGTCACAATACAGACTTAAAAATTATTTAAAAAAACTGTAGTTGGTTAGTTTAAAAGGTCCAATGTCCTTTGATTATCCTGTGTGATACATGTCTTTCTCATGGTTAGATGTATCTCATGGGCAGGTGAGGTTTCCATTGTAGGGTTTTCATGGGTGATTTTGCTGATATTACTTTTACTTAAGTCAAAAAAAATAAAGTGAAATTAAAAGAATCCAAGGATGAAAGACCTGTGTGGTCTTTTTTGAGGGCTTTCTATCAAAGGCCAAAAAGTCCTGAAGTCTGTGGCTGGCCCTAGCTGACTACTTTTTCTATTGCTCTGTAATGTGAGAGCTCAGGGAACTGGCAGAATTAATATTTGATTCTATGTTCCAATATACTTAATTCCTGCACTGGGCTTCTAATAGCCAAACTATGGTGCTCAGAATTCTTAGTATCCTGTTGACTAAATCCAAAGGTGCCATATTGTATTAGATGCTTCATGCTTCACCTGTTTTTGGGTGTTTGACTGTTCCCTGAATATCCCTTATGTCTTGAGACATTAAAAAGAAGAAAATTTCACAAATGAAAAAAAATGAAATATATTAGAATAAAGGAAGACACCACTATCTCTTGGCTCCTCTGTCCACCTTTATGCATAATGACTCCTTGATCCACTTCAGTCTCTTAATACTGTCATTAGATTCACGTTGCTGACCAGTTGCATTTCATTTGGGCATAGATATCAGTATTAGATCCCCAATGGTTTGTCTTGTTTTTCTATCCTATTCTGAGAAGCTTCATAATTTTTCCTGTAATTGATCCCTGAAGTTTCGATGGGTATTATAAAGCCATTTTAAATGAAATGCACTAGCCAGTGAGAAGTCAAAGAAATATGAATGCAGTCTCTCTCCTGTAATTATTTGAGGCAAAAATGTTAGCACTGCTAAAAAAGGAATGCAAAATTCAAAGGGAAACAGCTTTTTAATCCAAAGAATTATTTTGAGATTTTGAGGAGAAGAAATAGTTTTCAGTTTAGCTCAAGTATGGAAGCAAATCTGCTCAAGTTTTTCACAATAATGTGGGAGACAGACAGAACAACCCTAGTCAAAATCACACTAAAATCTCAATAATTTGTACTAAAATATCAATACTCTGACCTTAATATCATGTATAAATGTCTTCACCACCACCAGGCTAAGGAGCTTGTGACTCTTTTAAGTCACTTTATCCACTAGAATAATTCAACATGAGCTTGAGCTGTTCATGTTCTCTAGTTTTGACTCTGCTTATGAAAACATTTCCATACAATGTCTTCTTCAATACGTAGTACAATTCTCTAGAAGAAAAAACGAAACTAGGAAAAATGTTTTTCTTCCCTTGCCAGAAACTTTTTCAGTGCTTATCTTTAGTACCCGAAGTGACCCCTTTTAGGTTTGACCAAACAGTGCTGATTTCTTTACTCTTCCTGGATCCAAAAAAGGTGAAGACAAAATGTTCCTCGAGATGTTTTGTGACAAAAGGGTGTGACAGTAAAAGGAGTCAGCTAGTTTTGTTCCATTTTCTCTGCTGGAAAAGGAAGAAGAAAAGGCTCCATAAACAGGATGCAAAGCAGGATCCAAGCCTTGATCCCCACTTGATCCTGAGAGCAGAAAATAGGAATTGCCAACCACCATCAAACATATCTTCATGCAATGTCTGTGGAGGGCAGTTGAGAAGAGGCAGTGATGGGACGAAAGCATTATATCATACTAGTAAGAGAGATTTCACAGGGCTAGTGAGGCTTGGAGCCCTCTATCTCTCACTTTCAATCTTAATTAACAGTCCATACTAATGACTTCTGGCATTTCTCCATAGAAATTGTAGTTCTGATACTAAGTCTGATACTACTTTTCCTCAGGCTCCACGATACTGTCAAAAGACTGCAGTCAAATACCTGTTTATCTAGAGGAAGAGAGGTATCTGTATGCACTTACACTGTTAAGATTACTATCCATTTTCTGGTTGAAATTGCATATCATCACAGAGCATGCTCTGTTTCGTCAGTACATTTTTTCCTCCCTCCTTTTTTGTGGTTAGTAAGGTGCCTCCTCTGGAGCATGAAAGTTCACCCCAGATCTACCTGTATGATATTTTTATCACAACCCTCCAAGTAACCTATCCCTTTTTTATGCTTTAGCCTTGGTTCATTAACTTTTCACCTGGGGAATGTAGTAAACAGAGAAAAATCAATTCTGACTCAATCCAGCTCTCTAAACTTTCTGGAGTTCTTGTTCAACACTGAAACCATGACCCTGGAGACTCCTCTTTCATAGAGAATATATATTAACTTTGTCAGTCAGTCTGATTAAATCTCTCTCTCTCCCTCTCTCCCCCCCCCCTCTCTCTCTCTCCCCTGTCTTCTAGGCTCTTTTTAGTCTCTTTTTATGCCAGCCCTTACTGAAATGAGATATAAGAGAACCACACCAGTTTTACCCTTAGGAGATAGCTGCAGATATTATTTGATTGATGGCTACTCTATTTTTCTTCTGAATTTGTTTTTACTCCTGTCACCATCTCTTCTTTCCCTGAAACTGGTGCTATGCTCAGGTAAGAAAAGGGAGACAGCAAGTAGGTCCCATTAAAAATTCATATTGTGATCCTCTCCAGCAGTAAAAACAAAAGTATCCCTTATTCTGAAGTATAAACTACCTGGAGCAGTGAATGCTATGGTTTCAAGGGAATTCTGAGTAAGACAATACATAGGACCTTCAAGACCAGAGTTAATTAAAACTTCTCCCAGGTACAGCACATCAGAATGGAATTTCTAAAACCCTCAGAACAAAGCAATAACCTTTTTCACATTGCTTTATATCTTACTCCACATAAAAAAAAAGACATAAGACAAAGACAACCACGAAAACAATATAGCAAAGTTTCCTCCACAAATATTTAAACCTGTTTAAACTCATAGTAAAATAAAAATTATTGAAATATTATTTCCATGTATAGAACAAAGTTCTAATTCAAGTGGCAATAGCTTACCTTCTGACATATAAATGTCACCTTACATTGTGCCAAAACACAATTTCATTATAGTTTTAGGCCATGTTCCTCATGTTGTTTCTAGATGACAGGCAAGATATGAATACACTAATTTGGATATCAGTATAGCCTAGTCTAGGTTAATTACCCTTAAAGAATTGCGTTGTAATAGTCCTTAATTTCTCCTAGAACCTTAACTGGCTCAGAGGTTTTTACAAAGCAGTGAATTGCCCCATACATATAGAAGCTCGTTACTTCTTACATAGCAAAGCTTCTGGGAGTTCCATACTGACCTGAACAGTATTGGGTTTTGACCTCATATAGAAATGACCAAACTTTGCAAACTGTCTCTGAATCCTCTGTATTATAAGTTCATTTCATAGGTAACTAGAAACTCAGAATCACAGTTTAGGTCTCAGGAAACCCTTTGTGCATGTGAACTCAGAAAACCTTTAGAATGTCTTCAACTCTTTTTTCTAATAGGAGTACTGTGTTCCAGATAGTGATCTTAATCTGAACACCATACTGCATTTTGGGATCTTTTCTATAAACTGGTGCATTTATGTGAGACACTTGTCTCCTATAAACTCCTTTCTGTCTGATAGCAATTAAAGGTCTAAAAGCTTGCTGGGAGATAAGATGAATATTATATTTTCTCTGAACCACGGAAATAACATTGGGTATGCATAACAGGAAAACTCAGTCAATGGGTCCTGCAACATTAGCAAACATGCACTGGAAAGCAGAGTGATGGCCATTTTGCTAGAGATGATACTTTTCCATCCCATAACTCTTAGGCAGATGCATACAGCAAATGCTATGGCAGAAGAAGCCAGTAGGTCCATCCAGTTGGCCCTATCTCTACCAGAGGTCAATGCCAAAATCTTTGGAGGAGGTGATAAAGCCTATGTTATGTACCTAATTTTGTAATAATATACTATAGGGATAAATTTCTTCATGATTCCAGCTGGTGATCAGTTTATGTCTTGAAACGATCTGTGGATACACTCAATAATTTTTTTTTTCTTGTTGGCAACATCTATTTATTAGAAAGAAAACAAATCCAGGAACATTAAAAGCATGGCTGAAACATTACACAACTCATCTTGGAAAATGATGGGTTTGTTTTTATTTTTTAAAATAATGTTACAGATGGCACTAGCATGGAATTTTCACAACTTAAGGGCTGTTTTAATAAACATCTAATGTCAAAGTCAGCACTGGAAAGAGCAGGTGTAGCTTTTTATTTTCTGCTTCTGTATCTTAATCATGATCCTCAGCCAGAGACAGGAGCCATTGTGTATAATATTGTGAAGGAGAAAAGACAAAATGGTGCAATTTGCAGTTGATAAGCCTGTATTTACAATATAATACAAGTTATTTATTCTCCTCTCACAGGATGGAAGTGTTAATATTGTGAAGTACTGTATAGAATTGATGATTCCTAATGAAGGCATTATTGTAATCTATTAGCAGTGTGGTATGTTGTGACTCCTCAGTAAGTAAGTTATGCCACCATTATATTCATCAGTCTTAAGACTTAGCACTTCACTCCATTGTAACATAGCTTTAATTGTTCCCCAAGTGATAAAAAAATTGTGATGTTTCACAGAATGATCCATTAAGCAGAAGACGAACCAAGTAATACTTGAAATACGGAGACATTTTAAGATTGGTGCTGTCTCCTGGAAGTATGAAACATTTACTTCCAGAGTACTGATTTTTCTTCCACTTTCTCCTCACTCCCATGTGCTATACACCTTCTTTTAAGGGAACTGATATGTGTTTATGCAGGGCATTATGAGATCTCATACAGAATGAATTTTTCCAGTGTCATTCACTTAAAAAAAAAACAAAAAAAAAACCAACTCAAGGAAGATTGTCACACCTGAAACAGCCTGGGGAAAAAAAATTAGAGTTAAAAATTTGGAAGAAGAACCAATGATTCAGTCTGTCTGCTCAAAACTGGAAAGGCAATGATAGCTGCAATGCTTGTGAGTTTACACCCTTCTTTCTTCCACTATGCTACTGCCTGTAGTTCACTTGAGTTTACTTAGCATGTTAAATAAAATATGGTGTTAATAGGCAGGGAGTAGTAACTAACATCAGAAGACAAGAGAATGCTTACAGTTGAGTGTGAACAGGTGTAGTGCAAGTGGATGCATGTTAGGATTAAGATTCTAGGCTCATATAAAGATTTCAGACCTCAACATGAACTGTAAGCTTGAAAAAATGGAGACAAAGATTTCATTATATTTTAAAAGTGGTCAGTGAAAAGGTAGGACAGATGATAACACCAGAAACACTGTAATAACTGACAAATATGTTTTTATTACTTTAATTCAGAGCAGGAATGTTTTTTAATTAAACAATCTGATTTTAAGATGAGAAATAGAAGACAAAACACATGTTTATGTTATTGAATTGAGTAACCTACCATTAACCTATAACGGGAATGTAATAAAATATTCCATTTCATTTTCAAAAATCTAACCTGAAGGATATTTTCAAGAACAGTCAACCTGTTCAGACTCAAGGGCAAAAATCCATCCTAAGAATTCAAAATGAAATTTACTAATAGTAATATACATGAACTAGAAAATGGCATTATCTACTGTGAAAATGATGTTGCTGCCTTACATTTGCACATGAAGTTTTTATGTCTGCATTGAGGAAAAAAGTCTTCCATAAGCTGAACAGACAATACACTTGTAGTTAAGAAGTTGACAATTTTTCCTTGGTCATATATACAACTCTGAATAGTTTCATATATACAGTTGAAATGTATTATTTCAGCTGAATTGCAGTGAAGGCTGTAATGCAATCCTAGCAATACTAATAATCCTTTCAGCTTCAAAAAATATTTAACAAATGCTGATATTTTACAATAAAAATCTAAGAATGGATTTTGCGGTGAGGATACAGACTGACAAGAGATTTAAAAAGTGATAGATGCTCTTTAGAGCTTATAGTACAAAATTAGGATCAAAATAAAATCCCTTGTCAATAATGCACAACAGAAGGAGAACACAAACTGCCTTGTATTCTAAGCAAGTAAGGACTTCAGATAGGGAGATACTCTGATGTTAAATTATCACTCCCACCCTTTTGTCCTGGAGCAGCTTATGCAAAAAAATTCCTGAATAATGCACATAAACACCCGCATTTTGAAATCAGCACCCCTTAGCAAGGACAGGAAGAGCTTTCAGCTGACAAGAGAGTTTGTGTAAATTCAAATCTAGGATTCAAACAACAAGCTTTGAGAAGACTAGCACTGAAACACAAGCTACAAAAGTAAGTTTTAACAGAGGACACCTACCTAATTTTACAGAGTGGAAACCTTTATTTCTTCTTTAGTACCACCTGACTAAAGACAAGGAAGAGTTAGTCCAGGACCAAGAATATAAAAATGGTAGTTTGTGATGATTCCTAGATGAATGCTTGGGGCTAGATTGTGAGTTGGAATACAGGCAACAGAGGAGCTACCAGGCTGTACAGAAAGAAACCCAGAAAGAGTAATGCTGTACATCCAGAATCTCACTGGGTATTTAGCCTTAACTTGAAAGAAAATTGTATAAGCTTACGTAGAAAAGGTGTTGGGTTTGATGGAGTGGAACAATGTGACCATGCAACTTGCTACTTTGAGTGCAAGATGTATATGAAGTTCAAATATAAAGAACTAGTTGAAAGAAGTCTTATGGGAACAAACCACACTTTTGTTTATCTCCAACACTCCAAAATGTACTGACACTCTTGTGCTCTGCTATGAAAAAGAGAACAAATTTTCTGATAAACCACTATTGAAAACAGACACACTTAGCAAAGCACACCTTTCAGACTGCAAAACTCGTATTTTTCTAAGAAATGGGAAAAGAGTCTACCAACATGTCATGGTCCCTTTCTCTTTCTGAAAAGTACAGTCTGGCAATACATGAAGTAGGACTTGGTGGCTCTTTTCTAAGAGACAGTTCATGATTTGTGCTAAGTCAGGTTGCAAGACACAAATACTGAAAATACTATTCCATGATTGTAGACACTATGCAAAAATGCTAAATGTGCAAAAAACATGGTGACCTTACAGCAGTGAGTGAATCAGGTCTGTTCATTTTAATAACAGGATAGTCACAATCAATGGCTACTTTTACTTCTGGGAAGACAATTTGGCAAGGAACATGATCAGGAAATTGAAGGTATGCTATATTCAGACAATGAGACACAGTACACTTCAGGACAATTCAGACAACCGACTGCCAAATAACAGGAAAGCAGAGCCAGCATTGAACAGACTGCTGGAAAAGGTGAAACAAGTGAGGATGATGTTACCCGGCAATGTTTAACCATTGCAGCTCTCATTTCCATGCTCCTTAAATATCCATGGATATTTAGAGTGAAGATGGATGAGGTGTAGGACTAAACTATGCTTCTCATACAGGCTATTTCATACATATTTCCTTTTCTTCAGCACAAAAAATAATGAACAGCAGAAGAGGCTGAGGAATTACTTGTAAACAGACTAGTCAATGCTGCAGAAGACCTAGCAATCCACGTCTATGACTTAACAACTGAACAGGCCTCAGCACAGTTAAAAACAACTACAAAAGTAATTTCAAAAGGCAAGACTCCATATCACATGGACCTTTGACCACAGAAGTTCTATATTAACCATCAGAGCTCAGATCAGTTCTGAAGAATGTTCTTGTCAATCATATAGAAGCTGGAGATACAACAAATATGCCTATATCCACAAGTAAACAGCCCATGACTTAAAGGGCATGTTGCCTCAGGTATTATCTTGTCCAAGATGAGACAGGAAGGAACTATAAGAAAATCAGGTCAGCTATCATGCAAAGCTGGAATCCCAGAAAATAGAAGAAAATTCCTTACCAACAGCATAGACAAAAAGTGGCATTCTGATCTGATTACAACCATACTTGAAGGATAATAAACCCAGCAGACTTCAAAGGAGTTATGATAGAGATTGCAGGTCAGGTTTGGTTATTGTTTGAGCTCCTACATTAGTGTATAATTGACAGAGCAACTATTGCACTTCCAGTGAAATTTCATGTGAATTTCCAGAAAATTTCATTCTCACAGTCTTGCTTGGAAGCAAGAACCGAAAATCTCAGTGCCTGGGTTACCAGACCTTAGTTCCTATGTCAACTATGTATTGAAATCTCGAAATCCCCTTGCAAAATCTGGAACCGTTCACCTGAAGTAACGATAGTGCCACAGAAGCTCAAAAATGCAAAAAAGGTAAAACAGGAGCAAAAATCACTAGAAGTAAACATGAAAAAAACATCAGCCGGTGTATACTCAGGGTGTCTCCACACTGTTGGCAGAAAGGATACCACTTGGAGCCACAGCTAGAGACAAAACAAAAAACAAAACTAAAGGAAGAACACAAGTATGATACTGATTATTGAAGATCAAGGCAACTCAGTACAAACCAGTATCAATAAAATGTTCCTAAAGCTTACTTTCAATTTAATGTCTGCCTATGTGGGGAGCTGACAGACAGGTTAGACTCTTTAAAAGGATGCATAAAAGCAGAGATACAATACAAATTATATTTTTTCTTTTTGTATGCTTTGTCAGGAAGTTTACATTACAAAAAATAGCAGAAAGCCTACTTTGTGAAATCTTGATGGTGAAACTTTTGCCATTTTTAAATTACTTTTTAAATCAATGGTCTTAAATACAGATATTAATTGTACTTTTGAAAATATAAAGTCCATTGGAGGAACAATAGAGATACTGAATTCAGTATTGAGGAAAAACATGTGATAGTGTAGGCAGTGAATGTTTGCTATTGTTATTTCATACTTTAGTAATTTTTGAACATTTTACAGCATTTCTGGTTTTACTGGTTTTGTTTCCTGTTCAATACATTGACATTTTTAGATTTTCTCAGTGCAAACAGAAAGTTGATGTGACGATTGCCTGAGTTGCCAAGTATTTGTTTGTTAAATTTTTTTCCACTTCAGAGATGTGTCCGTAGCAAAGTAACAGATGCATTCCTATGCTGCTGGCTAGTTGACCAATTGCAATAACAAAAATATAGTCAGAACTTCTCTTCCTTTGAAATATGAAACATTTGTAGTGTTATGGCCATTATCTGGTAATATGAAAGAAGTCTATGTTCTCTTATAGCAGAAGTGCTTAGTGTGTTGAATATTGTGGAAACAGCAAGTTAGCAAAAGAGCTGTTTCACATTTTAAGGCTGTGCTAAAGCAACTTGGAGCTGTAACCATAATATTATGTAAGTATTCTTACTGCTCAGTGTCTAGAATGCTGCCTTTCCTTTTTTTTTTTTTTTTTTTTTTTTTTTTTTTTTCTGGTGTACTNTTTTTTTTTTTTTTTTTACCTAGAGGAACTGTCAGTTTATCTCAGAAATACTTCCCTCAGCAGCTGGCACTTGTGTGCATGGTTGGATAGTACTTGCGGACTGCCCGTCTTTACAATGCAAAGGACCATAGATGCCAGCAAGAGTCCAAAGACATGAGACATCCTTTGAGATATGTAGTGCCACTCACACATCCCTCAAATAGAGTTTCACCAGAGGTTTGATATGTTTCACTAGTAGAAAACATTTCAGACACACAAACATCTCCAATAATTTAACTTTTTTGTAAAAATAAAATAAAAATTTTTAATTGAAAATCAAAATATTAATTTCATAATCTTTCTCCTCCCCCACACACGCCCCCTGTTCCCGCCAGTTTATAACTCAAACACCTCTCAACTCTACTCTCTTCTGTGGATGGGTTATTCTGTCTACATTGAACATCCCATGATTTATTCTGTTAATGCCTATTTGCTAAAGTTATGGTTTTCAAGTAGAAAAAAAAAATTCATTTTTCTCAGTTATTGAATGCACTGTGCTCAGTTTACAGTTTCAGTCCTTTTTTCCTTTTTGCCTATTCTTTTTTTTTTTTTAGTATTTTAGGCCTTTCCACTGCTTATAAATGATAAAAAAGTGTTTTCCTAAATGAAAACTTCAACTGCTAACACTCGTTATTTTACCAAATGGAGTCTGAGATGTGGAGCCTTTGTGCAAATAAAGAATAGGTTTTCCTTTTTACAAATTTTCTAGGTAGTTGAATCTCCTTTGCTTTTAAGCTGCAGGAAAAATAACTTCCACTTCTGCAATAAAAATTGGTTTTATGACCCAGTCTGAGTGTCTTTAAGCAAAATTTGTGTTCTGTGACAGAGGATGGGTTGATTCATAACTGATTAGAAAAATATGGAGCTATGAGTTGTCTGTCTTGTATAAAATCAAACTTGATAGTTTGTTTTGCTTTGTTTTTGTTGGGTTATTTTTTGGCTCATGCTGACCAATGCTCAAAAAACACCTTCTACAACCTACTTTATACTGACCACAGCTCTTTTTCTTTGAAAAAAAGAAAATGTGCCTGAACTAAGGTTGCCACCTTTTTCAGACCCTTAACCCTGGCAGAAAAATGCATTTTTCCACTGAAAATGAAATTAATCCCATTCAAAAATGTTGTCTAGCAGCAGCAAGCTGTGTCCGCTGCTGTTGTTGAGTTATTGACTGTTAAGACACCTTTGAGTATGGTTGAGAGAGTGGGGAAAAAATAGAAACGTTATTGTGCAATCAATTTATTGTGTTGCAAGGTGATAATAGGATTGTAACTTACTAGACCATTTTGTTCTCACAAATCATAAATGTTTCTTAAAGGAACAAACAGCCCACAGATCATTTCATTTTAAATACTACTTTTAAATTCCTTGATGCTTCATTTTAAGTGTGTTTACTTCGCTATAAGCTCTGAGTGACTGCCAGATCTAAGTATGTTGATTGCTTGTCCTTGGTATATACTCCTTCCTGGGGCGAACATCCCTCCAGCTACGCCCTGTCAACTTTTCGGTTAGATCGACTTGGGATATGGATCTCCTGTTGTCTTATCTCTACCTATCAGATAATTAATTAACCTCTCTGGTAAGCTTTGTATTCCTCTCCGTCTTTGATGGATCCTATAGTTTATCAGAATTGCAATTCATTAATATTGCAAATCCTTTGGTTAAGACTGTGTCCTCAGGGCTCCAAGGTTTTTCTCACTCAGTGTATGCAGGAAAAGAAATACAATCTCGCTTTTCAAACCAGCAAGCAGTGAATCAATGTTCTTGTCCTTTCTTGCATGCTTACTCCCTAATTTCCATTCCTCTTTACTGCGGCTGTTGATGCTTGTAACTTTGTTATGCTTGCCTATTTTCCTCCTGTTATTTTGTTTAGTTTGACTCTTCTGTCGAAAATATCCTCAGAACACTGGTTACTTTAATATAATTTTTTAAACTTTTTATCAGAGTTTAGTATCCTCTGCATAGGAGGTGAAAACCTGATTTGCAGTATTCTTTTAGACTGATGTTTATTGCAGGCTGGAATCAGAAGATTGAGGTGACAATTCAGACAAATCTTCTAGCAGAGATTAATGACCCTTAAAGCACTAGCTTTGCCATTGCAGTTTAATGGTTTGAAGTCAGCCTAGGGATGGTTCTTAGCTGTGCAAGCCCATTCTCTCCTAGTCCTGTCTCACATGAATTTATGTTTACGTATTCTGGTATACACAATATTCCTACATAGTGGCAGGAATAGACATAGATATCACATACTGTTCTCCGAGATGCAACAGCATAGTCTCTGCCAACTTGAAAAAATAAATCACTGATTGCTACTCATTTGAAAGAAGTCTAAATTTTTATTGATGTAAAAATGATGGCACTTCCTCACTTTTTCCATATTTGTAACTTGTGTTCACTTTTTCAGCATTTAACAAGATCATTGTCTTATTATGACAAAAACTCATGTATCGGAGTTTTCTATCTCAATTAAAACTAGAAATACCTTTGAATGGTATCGGTGACCTTCTGCCTGGGCTGAACTTAGTAACCAAAGGAGTCCCAGTGGTTTTTAGTGGGGTTAGTATTTTCCCTGAAACAAAATCAGATAGTCCATGCCCACCTCTGAGCACTGTTTCAGACCCAGTGAGTCCAGCTTATGTCCAGCTTTGTCTGGTCATACCTGTAGGTTTTTCAAGAAAAGTAGGAAGCCTTTTCTTGTGCTACAGGAATGGCAGCAGAAGCTTTGCTGAAAGGTTGAAAAAAATTCTTCCTAAGCTGTGTGCGTTTTAGTAGATGTCAAACCCTTGATTCACACTATTTGATTTAACAGCTGGGCAGAGTTTCCAAACCATCCACTGGTATGCAATGATATCAGTGGATGGCCAGGAATTTCAATAACCATGAACATCTACAATTGCAGCCCGCTTAATATTCTCTGTATTCTTATGAGGAATGTAATGTTTCCAATTAAGTTTAGCATTTACACACACTGTATAATATGTCCTACTATTCACATTCAGAATTCTTTAGAAGTAATAAACCTGGATTGTACATTAAAATATGATATGACTCCCAGAAGTAGCCTGACTATTTTTTTGGCACTTGGCACCACACATTATTTTCCACTGGTTCAGATGACAGGCAGAGCCCATCTGAGGCAAAATGAAACAGTTTCCAACTGGTGGGCTTGATAGTGCAGGTGACATTAAATAATTAACAAGTTCTCTTTCAGAACCATGCCTCATGCTTTAATTAATATCGCTTCTTAAAATAAGAAGTTGTTTACCATTGCTGCTTCTGCAAGCTGATTGCTGCTTGCAAAAAACATCTGAGACATGACTATGCCCAGGGGATTGCTTTCACTTCATTGTTTATAATAACTACAAACAAAGAGCTGCAAAAGCTCATCTCGCCATGAGGCATCCTGACAATCTGCCAGTTTAGTCACCAATAATAATGAGACTGGCACAAGCAATAAGCTCAGCGCTAATCTAATGAGGGCCCGTTTCAATCGCCCATTGATATTACAGCAGCTGCTAAGCACCCAATATTTAGGATGTACATACAAGAGGTATGTATGCCTCCAACCAATGGAGGGGTAATTACCCCCTCAATATGGCTTTATTCAGATCTGGAAGCTGTGCCACGTTTTTTAAATTTAATTTCTGTCCCCCCTCTCAGAGATGCAATTCAGGCCAGCCCTGATCAGGCAACAGGTTTAAATCACCTGGGCTCCCCAGACCATGGAGAAGGCTGGAGAAGAGGCTGAAGTGAACCTGGAGCAAGTCCCCATGCGGGGCCAAAGGTGAGTGTGATGTACTGAGCTGCCTGTGCCGAGCCTGGCTGATGTCACTTCCGTCGCTTAGTTCCTGCGGTGAATGCAATTATGAACAGATGGGCAAATGCCATGATTCCACTGCTAATGAACTTCCCTACTGGGGAAAAGGACAGTGCATTACCCTTTTGTACTTCACATGCTTAATTATCATTCTTAGGGTTTGGTGTGGTGTTTTGCGTTCGCTTTTTTTGTTGTTGGTTTATTTGGGGGTTTGTTTTGCTTTTCCCCTAAGAATAATTATTTCACGCTTTTGAATTTTGAATTGTTTTGGAGATAGTTAACTAGTTCCTGCCTATTCAGGAAAGTTGTAAGGAAGTGGCAGATAAAAAGCATTTTATTTCTAAATGGAAGCAATCATATATTAATGCACAGGTTAAGAGAAAAAGAAATTTGTGCTAGCCTGAGTGCTTAAATCCCATTTTCTTCTTCCCACAATTCCCATTTCCCTCCTTCCCAACAAGTTTTCTCAAAGCAGCATTTGTAGATGAAGAGCTTATACTACTGTGGTTCATACATCAGTCTAGGAGGAATGAGTAGGAAGAGACTGATTTGGAAAGGATTAAATAACATTTCTACTGAGCCTAAGCAGAAGCAAAATGAAACCCAGAAAAAGTTGATTCTCAGGTTCTAAATTTCGTATTTCAGAGAACTAAACTGACATTCTGTATCCACTTGAAATATACGGCTCAGCATCAAAATATCATGAAAGGAGTGATGTCAAGCATCTAATTATAGATAATTTTTCCCCTTCTTGAGAAATAGTGTTGAGGGAGAAGATGGGACACCTTACACTTCTGAGGAAAAAAAAAAAAGTTAAAAAAGTCAATAGTTCCATCATCTTAGTTTGCATTTATTTTTCATTTTGAAAACCACACTTGAAATAAATCACAGAATATTCTGAGCTGGAAGGGACCCACAAGGACCTTCAAGCCCAACCTCTAAGTGACTGGCCCATATAGGGACTGAACCCACAATCTTAGAGTTATTAGCATCAGGCCCTATGATCATCTTTTGGATGAACTATTTGGATAAAGTGTATCTATAGGCCAGTGTGTGATAATACCCTAATGCAAATTTGACAAGAGAATATTAGCTTTGGAGATGCAGACAATGGACTGTTATTTCTCTGCACTGTTGCTTGTCAGAAATTCAAAGTATATAGTAGGGTTTCCAAATTTCCTCCTATTGGCATGGCAGCACTAATATGTAAATCTCTTCTCTATGTCACCTTTTTGTCTTATACTGTTATCATGCAGCTAGTGACTTGGCCTAACTTTAGTCACTTTTATGAGACATCTAAGTAAAAAAGTTCATCTCTCCAGATTATTCCCTCTTAGTCACAGCAAGAGTGATACTCTGTCTTCCACAGAGTATTTCAAAGCACTTAAGTGAGACATCTTAAAGGTAAACATTATCAGTGATTTCATAAGGAAGGAATAAAAAGGTCTGTTATGTCATAATGGAGACTGCAAATGACTCTCTTAATAGTGAGAAGCAATTGGAAGACTTCATGTCCTAATACATTATATAACTGCAATGAATTTTAAAAGGCTTAAAAAAAAGGTATGGGGGAGGAGGTGGGAGTGGGAGAAATAACCCTTGAGCTGTAGCTGCTAATGTTGGACTCACTCTTGTGAAATCATTGAGTTTTGCTGCTGTAACTTTCCAGGAGCACAAAGAGACTTACATATTCAAAGTACCACAAACTGTTAATAGTTTCCACTGAAACAGATGGCAACATTATGATCATTTTTGCAATTAATGCTGACTGCAGATTGTTCTTGAGGCTGCAGTCATAGTTTTCCATCTCCTGTGCTACCACACTATTATTCTATAATACAATTTATTTTATAATTTTTTGACAACCCCCTTTTTCCTCAAGCTACTGAAAATGCTTATTATATTTGAAGATAGTATGAATTGTCTTCTGCTACTTGCATACCAAGGTTCTTGCAAATTAAGACCCGTCCTTCTCCCACGACCCTGAAATTTACCATAATGCATGATCTCCTTTTCCTCTTGAACAAATAAATTGGTGATTAGAAAGCTGAGCACATCTTAAAGATGCTATTTCTGAATACATCTGACACCATAGTACTTCTCGTTTATTGAATAAGTGAATATTTTCTGTCCATTTATTTGAGTTTCCTAACAATTTTCATTGCAAGCTAATCTGAGCACAGGGATTTTTATTTCGTTGGTTGGTTTGGTTTGTATGTGTTTTTTTCTCTTGTTTGGGGTTTTGTTGCTTTTGTTGCTGTTTTGGGAATTTATGTTTGCTTTTTTTTTTAAACCGAGTGTGATGATCTCACATGCATCACACAGATAAAAACTGTCTTCTTTTTTCATATGTCCAGCAAACTCTGTATGGACCTGAGACCTGAATTAGTTTGCAATACTTTGGAAAATAAATATAATCATGCTGTAAGAGGCACAAAGCTTTTCCCTCTTGGAATTAGTCTGGTGTAACATGAAAAGTGAGTAGATTATTTTGCACCTAATTCAGGTGGAAATAGAATCAGTGCTATCGTCCTCCAAACATCAGTGAAATGCCTTGTCACATTAAAGGGAGATGTGCGAGAAGCACGCAGCCCTATTCTGCAGGCTGGTAGCATAACTAAGCTTTTGCCATTAGAATAAATAAACTGAAGATTAAGTAGCTCAAAGGGAAATTTTCAAGAATAGCTGGAGAATGATTAGACATTGCTGAGAACAAAATCAAGGAGCAAAGGGATTGGGGAGCACCTCTGCTTTGGCCCAGCTGGAGTTACAGGTAGCTAACTGTGTTAGTTGCAATATCTCATCCCCACCCGCACATACCCTACCATGGCACACACATGCAAATACCCACAGGAGGCAGAGAAGAAGGCTGCAGTCCTCTTCTCAAAGAAGCTGGGCTCAGGTGACAAAGATCTATTGAGATGAGAAGCAGCCGGAGCCAGAAACCCTCCAAGGGGCAGCATCTCGATGCAGAACGTGGCAGCTGGTCCTGCTCCCTGAGCATCATGGAGGACATCCAGTGCCAGGAAAGTCCCCTGGTTGTTCTATCCTGAGTTCAGCAATCACAGGAATATGACATTGATTAAAGACCTTCTGCCCCAGCAAAATAAAAATTTTGTCACTTGAGTCAGAGTTTTCCCAGATCAGTGCTTAGTAGGAACTTGGATCGTTGTGCCAGGCCTTCCAGAGAAAGAAAACAGTGCTTGTGGGCTGCACCTTGCCACTGTGAGATGCAATTGCTCCTCCAACAGTCTGCTGTATTTTTGGAGGTATGCCTTCCAAAGGCAGCAAGGAAAATAGCACAGACTGGAAAACCTGGCAGAATTCTGAGATGCCTCATTAAAAAGTGAAGTTTTGTGAAATCCAGTTTGTTAGAAAACCTGAGGTTGGGGCCTGATTTCTGTTTTCAGATCTTAGGAAGGTGAACTGCCCTAAGTGACAGGTTAGCAGAGTTCAGATGTTTGTTTTTTCAAGGGTGGCATTGTACAGATGTAATTGGAACTAGGAGTTCTTCTTAGAGTCATATCACAGTGGTAACCTGATAATTGTACTATTTTTCTTGATATGTAACTTTTGTAGTGGGAAAACCATGCTTTTTTTCCACACAGTATTTCTGTAAATTGTTGAATTACTTTGCTATGTAGATGAAGTATTTGTCTCCTGGGAATTGTCCTAATAAAATACAAAATTTATAACAATGTTACAGAATTATTTTACCAATCAGGAGCCACAGTAAGAGGTAATCATGTTTTCTGTTTGTAAACAATGGGCATTTTAATAATGGGAAAGTAGTTTTAAGAGGATTTTTTTATTACTGCAAGAGAACAACTGAGATTTAATCTGCAGTAGTGAATATCAAATGCTATAAATTTCAGAGTGAAAAAAGGTCACAGGTAAAAATCTCTCCAGGTGAACACCACTGAAATGAAAAAGAAGACGTAATGCATGGAACTTTACCACATATTTTGAAGATACATGTTGAAAGACTTTTGTTGATGTTGCAAAATTAACAGTTTCTGGTTTTCAGCAAACATACTTGTCTGGGGCTAAATATGATACCTTGTTCAGTTTTGTTTTTGCTAAGTAAAAAGTATGTTAGCTAAAATAAAGTCAATAAAAACACTTCACAACCAGACATCACATATGGGCCATGAAGGCCTATTGCAACAACCACAGAAAATGCCAGTAAAGCTTTATCTTAGTATACAATTTAGAATCTAAGTGTAAATCAAACTTTGGATCACAGAGTCATGATTTAACTAAGACAAATAAAGTATTTTGAAGGACAGATCAAAATATATATAGAAAATTTGTTTAGCTTAATGCATTCATAAATATTTAAACTCTTTTATAGATTACAAAAAGAAATTTTGGGGATGCATAAGAAATCCTGTTAACATCTGCCTTTTTTTTTTTTTTAGGAGAGAGTGGCTAAAGAAACCTTTGTTTAGTCTGGGTATGATCTGATCACTGACACTACGTAGAAACTCTATGTAAGGTTTACAGCATACATAGAATTATATGTATTTATACAACAGATACACTAATAGTGCTTTCTATTTAAATAAAATCAACAACGTAAATCTTGAGCTGATGTAAGAGAAGGGCAAACACAAATGAAAATGAGGAAAAGGTCCCTAGAGAAACCTCATGTAATCATTTTGCATTAAGTTCATTTATCTGTGCAATGGGTGGATTTATATCTGCCACATAATATTGTGATGCTCTTTTTATTAATATTTCTAAAAAGCAGTGACATTATTTAATTAACCAGGCATGCAAGTACCTGATGGTTATTTATCTGTCAACAACTGACATTCATAAGGATTCAGTTTTTCCCTTCCTCCGTGAAATGATGACTTATTCATGACATTAAAAATAGAACTGGATGACAGGAAGTCACCTAGCTTACATCTCCAGGTGGTGAAACAATCTGCCTTTTCCACATCCAAGGCCAATATTTGCCCAGTTTATTATTAAAGATGCTGCAATCTCTCTAGCACATCTGTAGTGGTTATCTAGCCTTACTAGTAGAATCTTAATATCTGTATATTCATTTCTGCAATAAATAAGTGCTTTTTTTTATCCTTCTTCCTCTTCCTCAGCCTTTTTCTAGGCTATCCAGCCCTTGTTTCTTCCATTTTCCCTTGTGGGCAATCTTCTCAGCATCTCTAATCATTCTGATTACTCTCCATTGGAGTCTATCCAGTTGCTGTACCTCTTTCTTAGAAGTGAAGGGTCCAGAATTGAAGGTGAAACTTTAGTAGAGGTTTCATACAAGATAAAGCTTTAAGATTGCTTCACGTACAAGCTTGCTATCTATCTTCTCAAATGTATATCCTTGGTGTGATTGCTTGGGATGACATTAATGACTTATATTCAGCTCATAATCAACCTTAAGGCCCAGAATCTTTTATAGGACTATCCAGCCAGCTGTTACACATGCAGTATTTGCAACTGACAATTCCTGTTTAATTGTAGTATCCTACACTTGAACTTCAATATTTCCTCATAAGAAAACACTGCAAGGCAGAAAATTTCAGATCTGAGGAAAGATCAGATATTCCTTTTCTTCTATAATAGTACAGGACTTTTGTCAGCAGGTACTACTTGTTTTCATTACTTTTGCCAACTAAAACATTATTTCATACATTTATTAACTCCAAAAAGAGTTGACTAAATAAAAACATTGACTAGTAAGATCATAATTCAGACACTGATTAGCTTGAGACCACTCAAAGAAGAAAATCTAGCCAAAAGGGAGCAGCACAGGGAGAGGAATTTGTATGCTCTTTTATCTGTATCCTACTTTAATGTGTTCCTAAGTGAGAAAATTACTCCTTATGAACTGTCTTCTGCTTGACTTTTCAAAGCAACTCAAGTTTGTACAGATCCAGTTTGAAATACTACTTATCTGTCATGAGATTCAAGTAACTAACCCAGTGTGTTGTAAAATTATAGAAATAACTGTAAAGAAGGGAGATTTGTCACACAGCCAATAATAAAACAACTGCTCTTATATAATACATTGTGCAATACAATTGTATTCCTTGTTATTGTATAATAGGAGAATAACAATACTAGAAGACCCCCATAATATATAGTATTAAAAGAACATTTTAAACAATTTATTCTCATCTTTGGTTAGCTGGCAAAAAACACAGATGCATAACACTCATTAGCTATTTTACATGGAAAATGCATCCATTAACCCTACCATGTGAGCAACTGATGTATCCAGTCAATCAAAGATGAAATAGAGCTGTACAATGAAAGAATTAATTCAGACACTAATAGGCAAGAGGAAAAAAGCTTACATCCCAAAGTAGGAGATTACTAGCCATAGCAACATAAACAAACACTTCTTGATGTCTTTATTTTCCAGTTAGATTATTTACCAAACAATGAAGCAGATTTGGATACAGATTACATTATATCTGGGTTATTTTTAAAGCCACTTTTCTGTTGTTGATCTCTCTACCAAATGGAACTCTTTGCTGAAAGAAATGGCCCACTATCCAGTCATCATGTACATTTGCACCATAGACTTCCCACTGCTGGTCTTTTGTTCTGTTATAAATATAGTGCATTTAAATAAATTGAGGCAAGGAAAAGAAACCTAATGTAATACTTTAGCTCTGAATAGTGCAAATATCCTGAAACAACTTCTCTGCAGCCTGAATTTTTTACTTTTTTAAAATGGTCAGCTCCTGAAGGAACTCTGTTTTCAAATTTCACACAGTGATGGAGAGATGAAGCAGCAATCAAGCTTGTGTGTGCTTTTCAGATGGATTAATGCATTTTCCTAATTTTAAAAAAAATGAAATTAAATTTTGTAGACTGTTCCTCAATGACTGGAAAGAATTCATGTTGATTAAGAAGCAACTAGAGGAACTTTAATTTTCAAGGACAGATGATACTTTCTGAAAAAAACCAGAGAAACATGACTGTGTTGTCTTCAGCTGGCCTACAGAGGAATGTGCTAGCAAATGAGAAATTTTGCAGATGTGTTACCTTCTGGAATGTGATGGAAATTAACATCTCAGAAAATGCACTCAGAAGAGTAAGCATCCAAGATCATGGCAAAACTTCTTACCTTTTCCTTGTAAGCCACATATATTAGACTATTTATGAAAAACAAGCTGTCATTTACGTACATATAAGGTCTTGATCCCTTTTTTTATTTTAACTGACCATAGCCTTGCTTCTGTAATCCTATCCTAAAGTAAACAGAAATGTAATTATCATCGGCAGCTGGTGTATGGCCAAATGAATTTTAAATACTCTGATTTTAAATAAAAAAAAATGCTCTAAAGAATTTTAATGAAAATTTTTAACTTATTCATCAGCACTTCTTGTAATATTACAACCCTTGTGGGTTTTTTTACTATTGAAGACATTGTAACTGTCTTGGGATATGTAATAGTAAGTAATTTTTGTTCTATCATCTCATTCAGGCAAAATACTAAGTACATGCATGGTTTAATCTCCAGGGTAGCTCCATTCTGCTGATTTGCTCGCTCGGGGTATTTATTACTTTATTGTCCTAAAAACTCCACTTGCCATCTCAAGAGCTAAATATTCCATTACATGTGGTAGGACTTCATAACCATCCCAATATATAGTCCTTTCTCCAATTCACCCAGTGTCACCAAATTTTATTTCTCTGTGGACATAATCAAATTACTCATAGATTTTGTAGTTGGAACACTCTGACATCAGGAATATAATGCTCTAACTTATCTAATGTAACTGAAATCTAAATGCTTATGTGCCCTAGTTTTGAATTTTGCAGCAAAGTCTCTCCTATTCTATATGTTTTAATAGTAGCCCAGTTAGAAAGAGTGAGTATGCACAGTTTCTAGTGGAGTCACAACATATACCATCCACGGAATTAATATCTTTGGAAATGCAAGTCTCATATGAGTTTAATAAGTTTGTTTTTCTGCATGGCCAAGTTTTCTATTTTTAAAGTTTAAGTGTGAGCTCCCTGCATAGATATATTTATACATTAAATACATATACATGCTTTACACACACTATATAAACACACATTAAAAATGTACATACATTTGTACATGTTATATATTTAGTGTGTATTCATATATATATGAATTACATACATTTTTTTATATATACATTTAGGCAGCTTTTCATTCAATTACATCTTTTTAATCTTTGTTGATAACATTAATTTCCAGTTGTCAATATATCATAGTGTCCTACAACAAATTATTAGCATTTGTTTTACTTTTTAAAATTAAGAAAGACATTATATGTCTTGGTTTAATGAATATGGTTGGAGGTGAGACCTCTAATGAGATGAAACCTCCCTTTTCTTTAATTTACCTTTCCCCAGTATAGACAAGGTAAAAAAAAAATAAAAAAATAAAATTCAAAGGAGTCTGAATGAAAAGCAAAAAATAACAAGTTTACTAAAAATGGAAACAAACAAAAATATCAGCAATAGCAGAAAATATTACCTCGCCACTCCACTTCCCCCCTTGATTAAAACAAATACCTGGAAGGATATTTCATCTGAAGGAGAGTCCTACATCACTGAGGTGGTAGCATGGGTTCTGGCATAGTAAACCATGTGGAGTGACAATGGCATGGCTGGGATGACCCTGTGCGGTGTTGGGGCTGGGTGGTTTCAGGCCAGGTGGCAGCAGCACTTTGTGCACTTCCTGGAAGGGGAATCCTTCCAGGCTGTTGGTGGTGACTGGTCACACCAGGACAGTTCAGCTGGGATGACCTTGATCCAGTGTGAAAGATGGCTGTGGCTGGGGTGGAAAACAGCTGCAGCTGAGGCAGGGCCATCCCTGGGAAAGAGGCTCCAAAAGTCCACAGGGCTCCAGTGAGCAAAAGAAACCAAGTATAAAGACAGAGTTCCAGTGGGTGCCTGCTTTTATCTCCTGGCTCCTGAGTTCCTGGGATGCTTCGTTTCAGGAACCCACCTTTCCAGCATGTCCTGAGACACTGGGGACAGTCTTTCTCTGACCCAGCTCTGACAGGGGTCAGTCCCCCATGCTCTCAATTACGTGGTATGAAAAAATTCACTAAAAATCTTTCCCATTTAACTAAAACTGCAGCATTGTATTACATAAAACTTGACAGAGGTTCGAAGTTAAAATTCTGTATCATCTCTTCAACATAGATCACTTGCACACTTGTAGCATTTTGAAAGGATTATGTGTAAAACAAGAAGTTCCTTCCAAGCTCTGCAGAAAGTTTATTGGACAAGGCTTGGAGACCTGGACAGTTTTTCTGTTTCTGGGATAAGAATAATTTTCCTTCTTGCAGTCCCCAGTTCAGGTTTCATGTCCAGCCAGGGGCAGAGCTGTCTCTTTCCTTAGATCAGTGACACAATGTACAACAGTAGTGGTGCAGCTTTTTAATGTAGGAGGCTGAGGAGAAATCCTGGGATGAGGTTGCCATGGTAAGAGGCAGTCCCTGCCCGGTACAGTTTACACTGCATTGTGAATGCCACATGAGAGCTCCACTTTTTATCTTCATTTGTATAATCAGTGATTAATTTACTGTGACAATTCTCAGCTATGTATTTAGATTTTGCACACTTCATTTAAAGGCTGCACCTTTATTATCTTCAAATCCACGTAAAGATTTCTGCAGGAAAAGGGAGAATTTAAAGGCATCTTTCTCAGTAGCAAGTAGGGGCATAAAAGGATGGACTATTCTTTGTTCCTAGCCATTAGATCTCTCTATAAGTAGAACACTTTCTAAATATCTGCACTATAAAATAGTGTACAGCAAAATTTAACTGCGTGATGAGGAGTCAAAGGCAACCAGCTACAGTAAGTCCTGTCAAACTGCTGTGTCATACCAATAGATTTGGGACCCTTCCCATGAACTGAGGGAGGGCATGGCTGTACCTCAAGACCACACAATAACCAGAAGGAACGAGGAGAAGGAAACTGCATCACTAGGCTGCATCCTGTCTTTCAGCTGTTGAAGCAGCACTGACAGCCCTACAGGGATCTGTTTCCTACTTTTGTACATGAAGGTGAGGTACCAGGAGGGTTGTTCTTGACAGGAATGGGGTAGAGAGGGATTTTTCTTCCAGGTAGGACTAGTTGCAGAAGCTGCCCTTGAAATCTAGGGAGAGTTAAACTTGCTTCCATTTCCCCCTTAGTCAGATGACACCAGCAAGTATTGCACATTAGAATAACTTTTCTTGCTCTTTTGCAGTGTTCTGCTGACAGGATTTTTATCAAATGATAGTGCTTTTCACTTAAGGTGTTTCACACATGACACAGTGAGAGTTACCAGTAAAATGAAAAATTTTGAAGGCAGTGTTTTACAGTATATGCTACAGCTGTTCACATCTCTCTATACTGATGAAGGAAGTAGCTTTCTCTTGCACTCTCCTACATAAAACAAGGAAATACTTAATTAGATTTGCCACAGTAACTATAGTATGAAGGTGATTCAATTATTCAGACCAGAAACCGTTTGCAGACTTCAGCACTAGGGAAAGAAAGAGACAGTTTTGTTGCTATCAAAGCAACAAAAGACAACTGAGTATCTTAATTTAGACATCCAGTATATCTGGTTGACATTTTTCTTTCCCCTCTCTTCTGAAAATGAGATTCTTATGGAATGGAAAAAAAGCCACATCTGCAAAAGCATTAAGTAAAGAACATGGAGATACTTAAAAATCTTGTTCTATTTCCTGCCCATTTTTCTTTCTAATTCATTTTCATGAATAAACAAGGCACTACTGAATTTCTCAGTTTTTATCAATTTTTCAACACCTATTTACTGGTTTAGGAATATCCTTTTTATAATATCTAATTGTCAAGCAGTATAAATAGCTAAATCCAAGCAAATATTGTTCATCTGATCAATAGATCCAGTTTAGGTCGGAAACAACCCTTAAGATCAAGTTCAACATTAAATCCAGCACTGTCAAGTTCACCATTAAATTATGCCCATAAGTACCATATCTATACATCTTTCAAATACTCCCAGGAATGGTGACTTCACCACTTCCCTTCACAGGCTGTTCCAGTGCTTGACAACACTTTCTGTGAAGGTGTTTTTCCTCATATCCAATCTAAACCTCCCCTGGTGCAACTTGAAGCTATTTGCTCTTGTCCTATCACTTGTTACTTGTGAGAAGAGGCTGACTTCCACCTCACTACAATCTCATTTCAGGTAGTTGTAGAGACTGAAAATGTCTCCCCAGAGCCTCCTTTTTTCAAGGATAAGTAACCACACCTTCCTCAGTCAGCCCCCCCTAAGACTTGTGCACTCCAGATTCTTCATCAGCTCTGTTGTTCTTTGGACACACTCCAGCACCTCATTGTCTTTCTTGTAGTGAGGGGCCCAAAACTAAACACAAGATTCAAGGTGCAGCTACCCCAGTGCAGAGTACAGGGAGATGATCACTGCTCTAGTTCCTCTGCCCACACTACTTTTGATACCAACCAGGATACTAAAGTCTAGGTAGACAGCATCCACAGCCTTTCCATCATCCACTAGGTGGGTCACCTTGTCATAGAAGGAGATCAGTTGGTAAAGCAGGACCTGCCTTTCATAAACCCATGCTGGCTGGATCTGGTCACCTGGTTGTCCTGTACGTGCCATGTAATGGCACTTGAGACTCCCTAGAACTGAGGTTAGGCTGACAGGCCTGTACTTCCCCAGATCCTCCTTCTGACTCTTCTTGTAGATGACCACCACATTTGCTAACTTCCATTTAGCTGGGTGAGCCAGGACTATTGGTAAATGATAGAGTGGTTTGGTGAGTACTTTTAGCAGTTCCATCAGTATTCTTGGATGGATCCTATAAGGCCCCATAGACTTGTGTACATCTAAGTGTTGTAGAGCGCTACCATACTGGGTCACCTTATTCATCCCATCTGTCTGCTATGTCAACTAATAGCAAATATTTATGAAAAAAGAGTAAATTATCTCAGATTTTTAGAACATGTTGTGCTCTCCAAGAATGCAGTAGCCAGTGGTTTCAAGCCAGAAGCTTTGGAGTAAAACTGCATTTAGCAATTACTGCTCAGTTTTATCTTTCTTCCTGCCAGTAAGAGTCCTTACTAGCAGTACAATTGCATATATTGAGATATGACTTGCCTAGACTGAAAATAAGTTAGCTAACCAATTCATTTTGCAGCAAGAGTCTCAAAACAAGGAGCTTCCTTAGATGTAGAGTGGACCTTTCCCAGACTGTGGAAAAGGAAAAACCAAGTAACTAGTTTGAAGCAGCCATAGAGGAGGTGGCTGTGGCATTCCTACCCTTTCAGTCGTGCATAAGCTAAGCCTTTGCTGGAAGCCTCACCTACCCCTGTGTTGGCCCCAATGCACTAAGAGTTAAAAGCCTTTAAAGTTCCTCTTTTTCCTAAAAGAAATTTTAATTCAGATGCAGTCTGTAAAAAAAAAAAAAAAAGATACACAAATGTTGCTCAAATACAAAATTTTCATTCAGTGCCTGTGTCTAGTTATGCCATTTGTTAGCAGAGCTTGGAAGTTAGTGAAAGTTAAACCATCGAATGTATTTCTCTGCTCTTCACCATTTGAGCAATTTCAGCACTGCACAATTGTCAAGTAAAAAGTATTTCAGCCTGCAGAACAGTCAAAGAAAAAAAATCTATTCTGTATAATAAATGACCAGTCCCTGTTATGACATTTATCATGTCTTCACTTATGAGATATTGGATAGCGCATACGTGTCATAGCAGTAGGATTATCCATCACATATCCTCTTCCATATATAGCTGTGAAGTATTCAGGTGTGTATTTGCATATCCACATCTATACAAAAACAGCTGAAAGACTTGGCTCACAATGGACTTCTTAAGCAAACAAGACCATTCCTTATAAAGTGGCAGGACTGTACACTATCCCTAAACCTTGCTGACTGATGTTACCTATTTAATCTTGAAGACCTCCAGTGAAGGTGAATAAACAATCTGCCCCTGTGACATATTACCTAAAGCTTAGACCTTTGTGTTTATCTAAAGTATGCTTGCCTTGCTGTAGCTTCCCAGTAAACTTACTAGTTGTCAGTTTGATGAAGACTATGTAAGAATTATTGCTCGCTGTCCCTTTTGTTACACTCCCCCACCATATATTGTCAGTCATCATGTCTCCCTTCAGCCTTTTTCTTGTGGAACCTGTTTTCCAAATGCTTAAATGATTTTTTTTTATTTCTCTCTGAACTCCCTAATTTGCCTGTCATTTTTCAACTGTGATTGAATGTTGGACTTCAAATGATGCTTAGTAAACACCAAATAAAACAGGTTTAAATTTACTACTCTTAATACAACTTAATGCCCTATAGCATTTGCTTCCTTTCCACCTTTTTCTTTGTTGTTGTTGTGAAAGTGCTGTATGTTAGACTCATAAGTACTTTGTCATTCAGCCTGTCCTTCTGTTGCATCTGTCTCATTATTCTCCTTGCCTTCTATGTTTGAACGTGTTATTATTTTTTCACCTTTACTTCTCAGTTACATATTGCCCCTCTTGAAGAGGATTTTGTGATCATTTTAGTTATCAAGCAATTAAGATTTTATTCATATTAGTTACAACCTACGAAGATGCCTCTGCATGTACCTTCCAAAGAATTTGTTTTCCAGCTTCAAATCAGCTGTGAATAGGTTTAGTGTGTGTTCTGCCATATCTCACACAGGGGCTAATCAAAGTATTGTATCTAGGGTGGATTCCATAGAGAAACTCACTTGATATTCATGTTGATATAATACCAGATAGGTTAAGAATTACTTTCAGTATTTGGCTTGCTTTGACCAACTGGGGAACATTTCATTCCTTTACCATTCCTGTTGACTTCAACTGAACTATTTGTAGAATACAGTTAAGTTTAAACTAGTAATTTGCTTTTCTGCTGTTGCTAATCAGCTGAATAAACTAAATTGTTGGGGCTTTAAGCTGGCTATTCTATCAAAGCATCCCCACTTTTCCTAACAATACATCTATGTAGAATCAAAAGTTTGAGGGGCTCTGGTTTGTCAGAGCAAAGCATGAGATGGGATTTCTCATTATTTTGTGTGTGTGTGTGTATGGGAGAGAGAGAGACAGGGAGGAGTGGTGGGGGGAAATGGAAATTTGAAGAACGCAATAAAAAACCAAAACATGCTGGCAAATTTTCAACCATCTGTGTTCAAAGACAGCAGGTGTGTTACTTGGGAGTTTCCATGTGGCCCAAAGGTAAAAACTGAATTGACTTCACTCTTTTGTGCTCACCTTATTACTGGAATACTTAAAAAGTTTAATCCTTGTGAGGAGAGATGGGTCATTCATCCCCTAGACAGACTTTTTATTCCTTTTGCAGGAATGTTAGGAAGACAGTGGGTTTTCCCCTTGGCCAGATAACAAAATAAATCATATTCTCCTAATGTTAGTAAGAATTTTAAACTCAAAGAGAAGAAGAAAATATTTTGAATCACTTTTAGAAATAATTTAGTCATCAGCTGTCTCTGAAGTCTCCATGCTGTGGTATCTAAAGTTTTAGGCATATTATAAATGCATTACAGTCAAACCTTTGGCATTCCAACCTTCAATTCTGTAACTGTATGTAAATCCTATCAGATATAACTGTACAAAATGCAAGGAAAAGCATAGGCATGGAAAGGATCTTAGGGAACTTTACCCTGCTGCTCTGACATACATTTATATTAGTTTAGATTATGTCAATAATCTATACTTAGATTATGTCAACTTCTGAAATCCATGAAAACTTAAAATCATATTTACAGACAGTACAATTCTAACTGCTAATACTTCCAGTGGCCATAGAAGACAATTAACGAGTGACAAGCACAAATTTTTATTTCTTTGTAAAAATATTATTTCACCTTCATGTTCCAAATACAAAAAAAAAACCAGATAATTACCCTCAGCATCTTTTATGAAAGAATTCTGAGAATGATTAGATAGTGAATTTAATCTTTCATTCCTTCAGGACAATAATTCAATGACTCTGGAGACAACTGATGTATGATGACACTCTTTTGAGTATATACTTACCACTTTCTTATTGCTATTCTGCCTAATGATGACCTTCCATACAAGTCTTACACAGTAAACTAACTATAAAACTCTTATAAAGCAGATGGACTATACACTGCCTTCTGTTGGAGGAAAAAAAAAGCCAACAACAAAAAACAAAAAAAGCTACTTTTTAATCTTATTTTTTAGGGAGGTTGTTTTTGAGGCACAGCGTTTTAAGAGACAGTAAGCTACGTATGCATTGATCTAAACAGAATCTTACACTGTTTTTTTGTTTTGTTGCTGTCTTTAAAATAGATACTATACAGTGTCTATAGTTTGGAAGCGAAATGTTAAATTGTTCTGTGTCTTTGTAGTATGTGTGATGTCAAACAGACTGCATTTTTCAGTCTGCTTTGCATGTGGCATCTCATCCCATCCTGCTGAGCTGAATTTTTTGATACTGTACTGAAAAATGCAAGGGAAAGAGTACTTCTGTTGAAATTTAATGGTCAGCTTCAAACTAGAGACTAACATGTAGAAAGACAGAAAGTTAAAGGCAAGCACGTTACCAGACCCAAGGATTTGGTCTTCCTTTCTCTAAGATTCAGTCAAAGAGAACTATAAATCCAGGCTCATTCTGCCATGTTTATTTAAACTGTATGTTCAGACTGTAAAGCAGCACCTAACACTGAGACATCTATCATCTTTTTGTGGTGACCTTGCAATCTGCTACTGTAATGCAAACAGCCACAGTATCTTATGCTGCTGCTATTACTATTATCTAATTTTGAAGAATACAAAAAACGTAATTCCCATGGTAATTGTTTTTGTTTTACAAAATTTTAGCCCACTAAAATTGAAATGGGTGTCTGGTTTCTCCAAGATAACTTGAATTTCCAAACTAGAAGTTTTGACACTTTGATGAACTCTGACAATTTACCAAAAATATCAATCTGATTGCTTCATGCTGAGAAAAATTATGTCATGAGTGATATAATGTTATCTAAGTGTCAATAATATAATAACTGACAAAAAACCCCCGAAGTATTCTCAGTTAGTTTACCAAGAAAGGTCTAAATGAGACTTTAGGAGAATAATGCATAGGTGCTCACTATAAAAAGTGAGAAGACAGGTGTTGAATTCAGCAGACTCTAATCAGACCATCACTATTTCTTAAGTATGAAGACAGCTCAGAGGCAGCAGGTTCACTTAAACAACAAAAAACCTCACAGGATGTTTTGCTACAGTTTGCATACCGTTTTAAGGAATTTGAAAGATTAATTTAGACTTGTAAAAAAATAAATTGCAAACATTACTCTTACTTCTTAAACTGTTGAACTTAGCCATGCTATTAATTTTATGCTAGATACACTTTAAAAGAAGAACCTAAGTGTTATTATACTAACAGAAGCTGGAAGTCTATTGCAGGGACAATATATGGGCTTAGACATCCTTTAATTCACAGTCTTTAACACTAACTGGCATCCACTTTCTTAACCAGTTCTTTTATTAGAAAACACATATGTATATTAAATAGGTGGTTCGTGTTCTGTACTATTGACAGGTTATTTGTATTTCTGCTACACAGTCAAGGGCTCTAACAACAAAACCATTATACGCAGGTATTAGTTAATGCTTGAATTTGATTATGTCACTTTTTATATAGCTTAAAATGATCCACAGCCTAGTTCCTAAGGCTTGTTGAAGCTTACAGCACAGTATTTAATGAGTGAAATATCATTAAAAAAAGCTAAATACAAAAGTATCTGAAAGTTTTCTCTGAACAGAAGAAAAAACTAAATGTCACTTCTTGCTGTGAAGATCAATTTTTCTCTGAGCAACCTTTTCTAATTATTTACTACTTTATCTATAATTGATGTAAAACACTGACAAGCAATCACTTCTTCAGTGTCTTCTCTGTATGTCCAGGCAGAATTTGCTGTGACCGAGAGGCCTTTTTTCTGTCCTAAATAGCCACTTCTTAAAATATTAACAGTAAAACTAAAATAATCTTTCTTTTTTTTTTTTAACATAAATGAAAGCTTTCCAATAATTCTTTTTACAACTTTTTAGTAAGGTGCCATGTTATAATTGTTGATATAATAGCTATATTCTGTGCTGAACATCACTGTTGTCAAATGTACTGATAATTCCTCTGATGTCAGTGACAGAAAGATTGTGTCTTGTCAGTAAGGAAAGCAGATGCCTTGGGCATGTTGAAACAGAGAAATTAGATTTCTCTAGGAGAGCAACCATGTGAGAATTCTGAGCAGTTACCTCCCAAGAAGGAACTGGTGAACTGATTTATAAAAAATGAGAACTGACACCTTTGCTTTAAACTAGATTCAAGTATTCACTATAGTTTGCAGAAGCGTAATTGCATTTTTTTCAAGTTCTATTATTCTGTCTATGTTTTTCTGTTTTTCTCTAGACAGGTTTACCAAGGACATGTATCAAGGAAGAGGATCTTGGTATGCAGCTCCAGATACAGATAGCTTAAATAAAGGTGTAAGTGACCTTAAGTTCACTCTTATGTTTCTGTACCAAGAAATTTTATTAAGTACGCAAGTGTTTACTGTTTTACTAACCCACCAAGCTTTCTGAGATACTTTTCAAACATTTTCCAATGTAGACTTAATGTTTCAGGAATTGCTTGAAGATGCTGGATATGGTGGCTCTGACCCAGGAAAGTCCACCAGGTGGGTGTAGCTTTCAGCTGCCCCCTAGGATAACTTGTAAATCAGAGCTGAGTGGGGGCTGGGGTTTGCTGGAGCAGAAGTTTCCCCGGTTGTGGTGCTTGGCAGAATGAGGCTGCAGGCTGGTTGTTCCATTTGTGCAAGAGGGAAAGGGCTACCAGAGGTTGTGAATCCTTCTTCTCCTACCATTTGACCCCAAATTTGACTAAGGACAGGTTTCTGTTCTGTTTGGGTTATAATCAGGATCATTTTCTTCATCTGTTTCTTCTTCCCCTCTTCCTCATCTGCTTCTTCAATTTCTTCATCATAGCCATCTTCAATAACTTATACCTTTGGACTACCACTTTTCCTGCTAAGTCTATCCATTTCCAGCACTGCACAAATCTATTTGAATTAAATTAATTTAAACTTATTTACATATCTTATTTTCATAGTAAAGTGATTCAGCAGCGTAAAAGATGAAAACGTATAGACTTCTCTTTGTAATTTCAAGATGGGTTAGACATTCCAAGGACTGGGCCTTAGACAGAGCAAACAAAGGATGGTTTTAATTTAAGTGTAAGCATTTTAATAAAAACCACTGCTGGCTGGCATATTTAAAGCATATTTACTGGGGTGGATCAACATTTAAAACACTTTCAGAAGAATCAGGAGTCTTTGTTTGAAGGTAGAATTAAAAAGAAAAGATAGCAGTACATGCAAGATGTAGTGAGATATTCCAGATTTAGGGACAGATTAGGAAAAATGTAAAGACTTCAGAAAGAAAATAAATTAGGCCTGTAGAGAAGGTAGAAATTACCCGACACTACAATATCTCTCACATATGAGCAACGGGAAAACGGGAAAAAGCAGGATAACGGAAGAAAGAATTTTACCAAGAAAATAGCATATTTAGGAAATAGCATTGTGCTGGGAAAAACATTAGCCAGAAATAAATCTGTTCCAGCAATGCATATTAATTTGCTATTATTATTATTCAAAAATATTTACAGTGAATGTTGATTCTTACATTCTGTTCTCTGCTTTTGAAAATTAACATCAGAATAGTTTTCTGTGGCTAGATGTGTTTCAACATACCTGCACAGTACTCAATCCAAAGAACATCTGCCTTATCAGCTGTAGAGCAGGGCTATATGTTCTTGTAAAAAATGTGACTTCAGAGTTAAGTAACTGTTGAATTCAACTATGGAAAGTGTATCTGCCATGGTTTAACTTTGATAGGCATGTAAACCTCACCCAGCTGCTCTCTCACTGCCTCCTCAGTGGGATGGGGAGGAGACTCTGAAAGGTGAAAGTGAGAGAACTCAGAGATAAAGACAGTTTAATAGGTAAAGTGAAAGCTGTGTGTGGCAGGAAAGCAAAACTAGAAATTAATTCACCACTTGCCATGGTGGCAAGCAGGTGTTCCACCATCTCCAGGAAAGCAGAGGTCCATCACACTTAACAGTTACATGGGAAGACAAATGTCATAGCTCTGAATGTTCTCTCTTCCTTCATCTTCCCCCAGCTTTACATGCTGAGGACTATGCCATGTAGTCTGGGATAACCCTTTGGTCTGCTAGGGTCAGCTGTCCCAGCGGTGTCCCCTCCCAACTTCCTGTGCACTCCCAGCCTCATGACTGGTTGGACAGTGAGAAACAAAAAAGGACTCAATGCTGTGTAAGCACTTCTCAACAGTAACTAAAACATCTGTTATCAAGACTGTTTTTGTTGCAAATCCAAAGCATAACCCCATGCAAGCTCTTAGAATTCAGTGGAAAAGAACAGTTTGGTGAGGAACCATAATTCAGCAATAAAAGAGTGTTTAGCTTCAGACATGAATAAAGATGATGATGAAAGAATCTCAAACAGTGAGCTTTGAAAAAGGAGGAATTAAAAGATTAGTGCAGTATGAATCTCTTTTTCTATCTTGACAGGTCTGGGATTCTTTTACATATGGTTGAGTACAGTCTGTGAGAGAAAGTATAATGAAATGGAAATGTCATGCGCAGTAAGGGCTAACAAATATGGAAAAAAAATAGAATTACGGCCATATCTATAACTCATAGAAATAGATGGGATTATTTTATTGATCTGCAAAGGATACAGGATTTAGCCCTGTATCTACAAAGGGGAATGTTTTCAAATGTAGCCTGGGAAGTTATAACTGGGAATGTACAAGCTGACTGGCTCTTATCTCAGAAAGTAGAAACTGTTTAGAAAAAGCTTTAAAACTGTAAGATTTTAATCTTCTTAATCTAGTTCTTAAAAAAAAAAATGCTGGAAAAAATATTCCACTGCTTGTATAGAGTTTACTTTCATATCTTCATAGCTTACCTTCTTCACATTCTTTCCTTTCATTGCTTTACTTTTTCAGAGCAACTACTTTTCTTTTACATCTTGTATTTTTTACTACTCAAACAGTGGCTAAAGATGATGCTATCCAGTCAAAGACCTTATTTGAGTATCATTTAGCATGCTTATTCCTTCCTTTAGGTTTTTAAAATATATTTTAAAAAATGAAGATTGATTTAAAGAATGGGATATCAAAATTTGATATATGGATCTGGGAGAAAATTTCAAATACTACAATTGAATGTGAATCTTCATGTTTTGATGACTCAAGATATATTTTTTCTTTTTAAGTAATTAATATCATAATAAGGTGAACCAGTTCAGGGTTGCTTGCACTTTGACACCAGAAAGGTCATTATTTTAGATAGAGATTTGCCTTAGGTCACTTTTTATGTTTATGAAGGCTGAGAAAGTACATCACAATAAACTACTCTCTGCGTGTGTGTGTAAGTGCACCACTCTCTTCCCCAGCTCTCCCTGAAATCCAGATGAACGTGTGATGGATATTGATAAGGTGTGCTTGTTGTAATGGCCAGTATAATACAGGACTCTGGTTCATAAGAGGGCATGGCTAACCTTGTTACAGCAGCAGTGGCTTTTGTCCCTTTCTAGGGAGCTCATTCAAAGGCTGCAAGTTTCCCCATTCCAGGGCAGGTATGGCTCAGCTGCTGTGTTTGTTTGGGAGTTACTGGCAACCAGTAGTTTATAGTCACATTTATGAAGGCAAACCTGGCACTAATTTCATCTTTTCTTGCTATGCCAGCCTGTAGATCCCTGAGGTTAAGTGACTGCAGCTTAAGTAAAAAACAGACATATCTGAGGCAGGAATGGGACAAGCAGCTGCAGCAGAAACCACAACAATCACACGTGATACAAGAATCTTAATTTTTTCCTCATTATGAAGTGCTATGTTCCTACAACTAAAGAAAGTTTTTTTCCTGTTGAGTTATTGGGGAGGGTTTTTGCAGGTTTTTTTTTGTTTGATTGGTTTGTTGGGGGTTTTTGTTTGGTTGGCGGTTTTTTATCCTTTCTTTTTTCTTTAAAGGTTTTTAAATGAATGACTAGAGGAACATAAAAAAAAAAAATCTTGAAATAGTGTGAGTGAGAGGTGAAACCACAAGAAACTGCTAACTGTACAATGCGTTTTAAGAATTTTACAGACTGGCTTCAATTTGCCTCAACATTTCAGAAAAATGAGAATTTTTCTGAATTTCTGAAAAATGAGAATTTTGTGATGACCACAAAACACCAGAGCTCTGGAGCCTCTCACTGCTAATACATGAAGTTCAGAAGTATAATCTAAAGATGAATATGATGTGCAGTTGGAGTAAATTAAGGAAGATCTTGTTCCATGTTTGTATGTTCTTTAAAACAATACATAATTAATACTAAGGTTCTGTGAGAGGACTAGGTGGAAGCAGGCTATTAAACCAGCTGTTGGAAAGTCAATAATAAACCATAAACACTTCAGGTCAACAGCAAGACAACTATGTTGAAAAGAAATATCTGAGCTTACCCAAATTTTGCCTTTGGAGCTGGAGTGTCATTTGGACTTTGCATCTCAATGGATAAGGGAGCTGTAAATGAGGAGTCACTACCAGTTCCATCAGGATCTCATATGATCACTTATGCCTGTGTAGCACTGAGGCATTGATAAAGCCAATAATTATTTCCTTATTTTTTTTTCCCCCTTTCTTTGTACCAAACTCTTGAATAGATCCATGGAACAGCATAAAGTGCCTTAACTACTCTGGTCCTCTCAATCTCCTTTTTATCTGGAATGTATCTTTTTTATGAATGTTTTTCTGTTCAGTTTTTCCCATTCACTAGAGTCTCTGAAGAAAAAAATACCTGAAGACTCCAGCTTCTCGAAATTTGAAAGTTGTAATGGAATTATGTAAAAAGGGTATAATGTTACCTGTAAAAGTTGTCTCACATCAGTTGGCTGAAGTTCTTGACTGGTGTCGTATGGAAGTTTGTTCATAGAATAGAGCAGTTTCCACCTTGGTTGATGAATGAAAGGAATCCCCCTGCGATGGTTTAACCCCAATCAGCAACTAAGCACCACCCAGTTGCTAGCTCACTGCCCGCCCCCAACTCCTCCCTGTGTGATGTGGTAAGGAATACAAAGGGTTAAAAATAATAAAACTTCTGGGTTGAGAAAACAACAGTTAAAAAAAACCCCAGCAATAATAATAAAGTATTTCTTTGAAAAGGAAAACTACAAAAAGATAAATTAAACCTAAGGAAAACAAGTGATACAAATGAAAAACAATTGCTCACCACCAACCAACCAATACACAACGTGTTCTCAAGATGCAGTGCCCAGTCACCTTTCCCCATAGTTTATATGCTGAACATGATGTCATATGGTATGGAATATCCCTCTGGCCAGTTTGAGTCAGCTGCTCTGTGTCCCCTCTCAGCTTCTTGTACACTCCCAGCCCACTCACTGGCAGGGCACCAGGAGGAGATGAAAAGTCCCTGACATAGTGTAAGCACTGCTCAGCAACAACTAAACCATCACTGTCTTACCAACATTGTTCTCATCCTAACTGCAAAACACAGCACTCTACCAGCTACTAGGAAGAAAATGTACTCTATTCCAGCTGAAACCAGGACACCCCCTAAATTATCCATGGTTCCTGTGAACAGGGCCAACAGTTTTTCCTCTGGATTTATTTGGATTGACTGTAGGTTTGGCAGCTCATTGTACTGCTAAGCCCTGCCAGCCTAAGTCATGATTGAAAATAGCCAACTTTCATATTTAACTTGAGCTGTTCATGAGAAGGCAAAATCTAGTTTTGTTGCCTTCCTTCTTCAAGCCCTATTGGCTGAGAGTTAGAGGAGTTTTGGCTGAACGTCCATTACATACTTCTCTGCAGTTCAGCTCTTCCCTAATATCTGGTCCCTTTCCTCTCTCCATCGGTCCTTGTAACCAAGATTTCAGGAACTTTATGTGCTATGAAGCAGATGATGTTTTATTTTTCTTCACAGTCTCAATTGCCCCCACTGAAGACAGACGTGCTCCATTTCTCTGTTAGCTGCTGTAATTGGCCATCTAATGGTCAAAGCTAATACAACTGGGAAAATCCGTCAGGCAAATTAGAACAACAGTCTGCCTCTGTTAACTCACAGCTCTTACTTGTACTCACCATAATTGCCTCAGACTGTTGGTCTGTGGCAACCTGCTCCAGGAGCAACATTGCTATCTGGCAACCATATTATTAGACCTGAAGATGTCAGAAGCCTTCTCCAATTGCACAGTGGCAGATACACACAGAAGCAAACTGAATGGCAGAAAGGAATTAAACTTTCATACTTAGTGGAATGGGAGAGCTGATTCTCTTGGCAGTCCCTATTTTAGAGCCTTGATCCTTCCCCTTCTCTTACTTTCAAGAGGAGAAAAAAAACAAAATTCCAAATTGAGTTGCTAAACTGGACATAGAGATGTTTAAAATGGAGATGTCACATTTTTCTCCTAAGCAGCAGCTGAAATAGTTGTGTTTCATGAAAATTTTAAGGAATCTGTTTTGTACTGAAGATGTGAACCATTGCTTAGTAATGAATGCAATCAATAATGCATGTATTGACAGAACATATGAAGGTGGATGTATCTGTGGTTAAATTTGGAATGGATGTTTACAGCTGGAGAACTATCCTTTCAAAAGCTTCCTAAGGTCTTCTTCATAATAAATCAGGGCATGTGGATTTCATATTCAGTTAAAGCCTGAGAACAAAATGTTTTGTGAATTATTATCAGCTGCTATTTTTAGTGTGGGGTTTTTTGGGATGTTTTTTTGGTTTTTAGGTTTTTTTTAAGTGCAGGTGATTGCATGTGTGGGACTCTCTTAGCCATATACATTCTCATAGATTTCACCACTGGCTCAGCTACAGCAATATTAACTATTCCAAAACACAAAAGGCCTAAGTATGACAGAATAAGGCAGGAGAATATTGATTTGCCTTAGGCATTTCGTTTAAAATCCTACAGTAGGCCGTACTTAGAGCATTTGAGGATTTGAAATGTTGTCATTCAAAATATAGTGTATTTTGACTTTATCATGAGAAAGAAAGAATTCTTTTTTTGTGGGTCTTTTTGTGAAGGAAAAGGGAAGGGAAAGACATGAGACCTGTATGCTGTAAATTTTTGGTTGGTTTTGTCTTCTTTTTTTTTTCAAAATTATCCTTGCAAGGAAATCTTATTATGACTATAGTTTTGGTTTAATGACTGTACACTCTCTGTCTCATTGGTCACCATTATTTCTCTGTTATTTAATATTGAGATCTTTAAGATCTTTCCTGTCATGTTTTTTTTTTTTTCTTTCCTCCTGGCTGAGCAGGTTAGAACTGGAAACATTTTTTTCTAATTACAACCCCCACAGATCTTTCTCAGAAAAAGTGTTTTCATTTGAGGATTGCTTCTATAATCACTGCTCTCAAAAGTGACTAACCCATAAAACATTTCAACAGGATATTTCCTAGGCTACTTTATTTCTTAGTGTTCGACAGAGCTTTGGAATTTGCAAGTATTTGTTGATTGTATCAGTGTTTCTGAGTCGAATTTAATAAGAAGTTTGGAATTTTCAAGACTTTTTTCTTAACATTCAATGTATTTTTCAGATAGTTTAGGATATTTTTAAAGAAATAAGTAAAGATTATTTGGAATGACACTGCAAGTGGAATCCCAGATTGTTTTAGGAAAGAGGAAGAGACTGCTAATAATTTCAGAATCTCGATTGCATCTTGAAATTTCAAGATCGTGAAATTTCAAGATTGCATGATTTCAAGATTGCATCTTGAAATTATTAGGCTCCCAGACCTATATACCAAAGTCATGTCCATAGGTGTTAGTTTCCCTGCCAAGATTTGCCTTTTGATTGTTTGATGCGCTGTCTGTTTTTAAGGATTAGACCCTGATCATTGCCTTTTGACTGTTCATGAAAATATAAAGACATAGCAAAAATGTATCAGAAGCTGTTTATGAAGAAATGTGCAGCAATATCTTTGCTACATGTTGTAGGAGAAGATACTAAAATAAAGATTTTACTGGGGCAAATCATACAGTATGTATTCAGACAGAAATCCTGAGCCAAAATTTAAGCATCTGTAGTTTTTATTTTTCAAGACACTACCTTTCTTGTAATTACTGCTGCCTTTTTAGACAGTAATTTTATACAGTAATTGCTATTGCCTTTTTTTGCTTTTGTATGAAGCAAAATGTAAATGCCAAAAAAAAAAAAAAGAAAAAGAAAAAAAGGAAAAAAGCCTCAGCAGATATGTGCAAAGGTCAGAGTAGAGTACTTGAGAGAATAGGCTTAGAGTCAAATATGGATTGTCATGACAGCATCAAGAAATATAAAAATGTTATCAACGAACAAGCATGCTGAACCAAATTCCAGGGTGAACAGTCAGAACTTAAATATTAGAATCTTTTCTCTGTGGTAAATATTTTTATTTCAGGAAACTCAAGCACAGTATTATTGTGCTATAGGCATAATCTAAACCAAACGTAATAGGCAACTAATTTTTATAAATTTTAATACCATTTACTTGCTATTTCAATTCTACCAGGTATCAAATTTGTTTTTATTGACTACTTTGCAAAGCTAGGACTATTCACAGGAGCAAACATTTTGTTTGGTAGAAAATGCAAGATCATCAGAGAAATATTGGTCTTGTTTCTGTGTCTTTCAAAATACCTACTTTAAAGAAGCACTTTAACTTCCCATTATGGAAATAAAATGTTAAAGCCTTGATACTGAGGTTTCTTAAAGACATGCTGCACTAGACACAGAAAATAAGATTATTTATTTTAAGAAAATGTAGGTGTTTTTCTCTTTAAGATAAGTGGGTTCTTTCTATAGAAAACATGTTTCAGTTTAGACTATACTAACAGTATCTGAACTGGCCTTCAGGCATTTTAGACTTCAGTAGTGCCACAAAAGTTTGTCTAATTTAACAAACATGTTAACCATAATCACCTCTGTTTCTGATATTAAAGTGGAATTTTCTGTTTACACTGGCTTGAAGTTTACCTAAATTAGATGACATACGGGGTGGTGGGAAGTGGGGAGGAGAGGATAAAATACCCAATTACTCCTCACAATACTCTTTCTTTGTCCTGCAGAACTTTAACAGCGCCCACCTCTGGCAAGGTGAATGATGCTGTAACTGCCTGCACTCAGGAATCCGAAAGGCTGGAAGTGCAGTGAGCGCAATGCGGGTGATTATGTATTCTCATATTATTTCTAAACTACTGGTTAAGCTGCAATAGGAGAAGCAAAGAGTACCTCTTGCTACTTCTGCAAGTAAGTGGGGTGAGGAATATTATCTATATAAATACGTTTGGATATATTTGTATTTTGTTCTTGCACAAGACCATGAAGACAGCTTATGCTTGCATGAGTTTTCATGCTTTTATAGCTTTCCTCCTGTCGTGAACTGGAGGCAAGTATGTGGTCGCTCAGCAGAACTCAGCTGCTGGTGGCTGAATAGGACACAATGGCTCTATCCTTTCTTGTCCCAAGCTACAGACCTGGCAGCCAAGGCAAATAAAGAGATCACACAGCAAGGCAGTGGCAAATGCAATATCATATCAGAGTTTCCTGGCTCTTAATAGATATTTCTAGATTATTTAAAACTGGAAATACTAGAATTTTTTTCTGTATGAGATGGGGAGGCAGAAAGCGAGCAAGTGAGAGCAAGCTAGCAGTAGCAGTTCTGGGAAGGATCTCTAGCAAATTATGGATTTATTGTTTGAGTAGAATAGAATGGGAAGTGGCCATTAGAAATTGTGCTGAAAAAAATGAAATAAACAAGTGTGCACAGTAAAATATTATGTATCAGAATGCTGATGACACAGGAAAGGAGAAAAGGGAAAAGGGATTAGGTGGGAATTACATTAGTAAGAACCTGTACAAGCTAATTGAGATGATAAAGGAATAATAACCAAGGAAAAGCCGAGACAGAAGCACCACTGTGCCATGGTAGTTTATTAACATACGGGAGAGAATTTGCCTGAGCTATTAACTTCCACTTGTAGTAAATTCCAAGGGTAGTGAATCCTCAATTAATTTTTCCATAAAGCCTTAGAAATGCTTCAGGGCTTGTCCAGTTCATTAGGATTGCTTTACAGGCCCATAACAAAAAGAAGACAATTTTCCAAGTAATCCAAGACAAATTCAGTGCTAGATCAGTCAAGAGCTGAATATTAATTTTTTCTAAGTACCAAAAGAATTTATTATTTTCCCTCTTTCAACTCAGAAGTGGGTCCAATATCATAAATGCTTTAAAACTTCTTTTTACTTTTCTAACCATAACAATGTAGCAATTTCACCTGTAAGCTCTAAAGAGAACATTGATATTAATGCATGCTTAAATAGAAGCAAGGGATGTTTTCTCTCTCCATGTAGAATTGCACTTTGCACAGGCTAACAGACAACTGAATGTTTAAGTATCTTGTTATATGTGTAGTAAGTCAAGCAAATGTTCACTACTGACTGTTCCTAGGCTATGTATGCTGATGTTTGTCTGCTACATTAGAAAGTGACAGAACAATTATTGCTTGGAGTAGCCCTGGGACACTTACCCTGCCACAGCTAATGACACAAACATATGGCTGAGACTTGTAGGAATACTCTGTGTTATTAGCTTAGGATATGGTCAGAGGAAAGACTTCAGAAAGATTTAAGGTTTGTCCAAGATGACCTTTGGAAAGCAGTGACCTTTGATACATATGGAGACTATTCACAGTTTTCTAATACTTTCTCTTCTACTTAATGCAAACGCACGCCTTTCACACAGTTTAGGGTACCCTACCAATGCTCCAGTCTCAATGGTTTCAGTACTTCTCTTGCTTATGGATGCTCTTTTTAGTTATAAATAGCATCTATATCATCTTGATTACTCTCCTGAGTGATCTCTTCAAGTTTTACAAGACTATTGCAAAGTTATTTTCCCTTCCTCAGCTCCTAGAAAAGACTTAGTGAACTCTGTTGGTATTTTTCTGATGAAGAGAATGGAATGCAACATTGGTATTAGCATAGTAAGACCTTGTGTCATATTCCTTTAACACCAGGAAACATGTTTCTTTAACTACAGGAAACTTTACAAACATCAACTGCTCACAGTATTTATGCGAATTTCTATAGACTGAAATGTTCAAGTAGCCTACACCCAACTCCTTGTTTCAAAGACTGCTGAAATTTAAGATAATCTGCCTCAGTCCCACAGCTCTACTTCTTGTTCACTAGAGCTCCTATTTCAAACAGCAAAACAGAGCAAGAAATGTGCATAACTTCTTTTAGCATATATTGCTCTTAATAAATGACATTGCTGCTTACCTGTTTGTTTTTTGATGCAATGGAGTAAAGCTGCATTTGCTTTCTGTCTACAGCAAAAGTAAAGCAACCTCCACAAAGCTGCGGTTCTCCTTCCCATTGTGCATTGGACTTAAGGGTATACAGAGCCTCCTACTCTTACCTTCTCCCCTTCCTTTGGTGCTCCTGGAGAAAGATGGTCTGCAGGAAGAGGGAAGAAAACAACAAGCAAAGCTTTTGGTTTTTAGCGATTATTCACATCTCTTCCATTTGCTCAGGACTCATAGCAAAGTTACAACTGTAGCCTGACTTGGGAAGATCTACCCATATCTCAGCCAGAACATGCTACTAAGAGTAAAAGCTCAAGTGGAAAATGGAAGGTAATTCAGCATATGATGGGCAGATGAAAAGTTAGAATTTCCCAAGAAAATTTATTTTCCATTTTGGAAAGTTATAAGCTGATATAAAATCATGAGCTTGTCATAATTTTTAGAATGAAGTTTTCAGTAAAATATTCCAGTTGTATCTCACAGTTTGGTTTCCATATGGTATAATGATCTATAAACATCTCCTCATATGAATAGTAGCGTCAACAAATATTGCTGTTGAATATTTAAGGAAAACAAACAGAAATGATGGGAAGACAAAGGAATATTAAAAGCAAAGGTACATATATCAGTAATCATGGGGGGTTTTGTTGTTGGGGGGTTTTCCACTCATATTTACCAAATTCTTCGTAACTATACTCCCTTTAACTTCTCTGTCATTGCAATATTTCATTACTAGCTGAACCTGGGCAAGGTTCTTTGAACCACTGGAGATAACTGAGTATTTATTTTTAAGATTTTTAAGCTCACAGAACACAGATTGAAGTTCCGAATATTAATTTTTGTTCTGAAATTTGAGGGGTTTTTTGAAACTTTGTAAAATGTCAGAAAAAGCTCCTATTGAGGTTTTTTTCCCAATGTTTTTGTTGTTTGATCAAAAACAAAAGCACAGTACTTACTGAAGTCAAGCATATTATGTTATTTTATGGTAAATAGTTGCTCATATGTCAGAAAACAAAAATGTATCATACATATAGCATATTTAATATATTTGGTCTGCTTTTACTACTAATAAAAATTATACCCACACATTTCTAATTGTAGTGTACCTAAGTGAAATGTAATCTGCTTTTTCTTCTTCAGTGTACTTCTTAAGAAAAGGCAATTTTGAATGTCAAACTATTTTTTGTAACTTAATGTAAACATGTAGGAAGTTAATTAATGGAAGCATCATTTTCATTGTATGCATGAATATAATCTAGTATTTGCTTTTGTACTCTACATCAATTCAAAGATTCCTACCTTTCGTCTCAATAACTATGAACTTTGGATGTTATCACATTAATTTTTGATGCAATTCAATCCTTTATTTTTAGGTCCTGTTATCCTTATTTGTGTCCATGGGACCAAGCTTTTATACACATTTTTACAAACTATATGATTATGCAATCTATGGAGAAAGCCACATGAGCTTTGAAGAAAAGCATCATTCTTTTCTCCAACCCAGTTGCATGCAGACCCTGCAGCTTCTATAGAAAATAGACATTTACTCTGTGTAGATGTGAACTTTCCAGTCATGATATTACTCTAAAAGGAGGCCTAAGTCTTCTGATTCTGCGGATTATAGATTTAGAGGCCTCTTTAGTTTTGAAAACAGAAGGGGTTTTGACCAAAACCTCTCAGTAAGGAAGGTCAACATTTTGAGTGGAAAATGGGATGAAACACTTTTTTTATCGCTGGCAAAATCAGCTCACATAACTCTTGCTTCGTGGTGTTCCCTATAAAAGGAAGGATACTGAATTGTCAGTGAGTTGTGACTTGTTCTGAGGCTTTGTAAGTAACAGAGATCACAAACTCATAAAAACAGTGGTAAGGAAAACAGAAATCTAAATTGTGGGTGGTCCTTTACAAGTTGAGGGCTTTTTTTGCCTATACCAACATATGTTGTTTTTGCCTGCCTCTATTTATGTATATTTACTCATATATAAAAATACAGACGTGCATGCACACATCCCTAGTAAACAGCCAGCTGACCCACGAAGTGATGTGAATAATACTAGCACTTTGTCAGACATGGACTACTGAAACTTTTACAGTTCCATTTTGACCACAGTTGAAGAATACTGAGAAACTCCAAGTGATCTTGAGAAATATTATTTATTATAACCACAAGACAAGTTTATATATGACATTACAATGTGCTGTGGGTTGTTAAATAGTTGGTGGGCACTTTCAAGAGAAAGAAAAAAATTAATGAACAGAAAATACCGAATAAATGAAGCTGTACTTTGATTTCAAATCTCAGTTTACACTTAGGATATACTGTAATAGTCTAAACTTGTCATGCAGCCATGAAAGTGCTAAAAGGTTTCAAAAATAAACATATCCAGATGACGGAAGGCACTTTATCCTTAGGGTAATGGATCTCTGTATTAAATACAGTAACATATGTGTAATAAAACATATGGAATATGATATTTGTAAAACCATTTACTAAGCACTCTGTACAGGTGTGCAAAGAAGATATAAATGCCTCAGTCATGATAGATAAACTGTTACAGAATCAGGGCTGCAGTTATTGCCTCTGCTGTGTATCTGTAAGTGTAAACACACTGGGAAAGGAGGATATTCACATCTGACCTGATTGTAAGCTTGCCAAAAGTCTTCTTTGGGAATTCAGATTTAATTGCTTACTTGAACTCTTGTATAAGGAGTTGTTCTCACCTTGTTCCCTGTGTATTGTTGCTGTTAACTATTAATGGGAGTCCTGCATCTGGAGTGCAGGGAGAATGACAGTTCACGTGACTTTGGTCACCATTTGCTCCTATTGGAAACACCATTCAGTTGGATACAGATTCTTGGCTTGGTGCTGGATATGTGCTCACTTCTTACCCACGCAAAGTCCTGCTCAAAGAGTTCTGAGAGATTTTAATTGTTCAGTGTTCACATTGCTATGACCTCATCATCTTTATATTTGAACTGCTGTTTTTCTGTGTGAAGAGGCTATACAAAAATAGCACTGCCTAGCTCAGCTGTGCTTCCTCTAAGTATTTGGAGCTGCTGACCAGTATAGAGGTATTTTTAGTTTTACTCCTTTTAACCCTGCAGAATCAATACAGGTATGACTGCAACCTGAGAGAATGTACTCATTCCATAGATCCACTTAAAAAGTTTCAGATGTTTTTCAGTTAAATAATTTCCATCACAACCAAAAACAAAGAAAGTAAGTCTTCTTTGGTCAAGAATGGATGCTGGAAATAAGAGTGATTTTGATAAAAATACTGTACTAATGCTAAAAATGCATTTAGCTTCTTCTTGCTTCCTACTGCATGATTTCTTACAGCTTGATGACTGAAATAATTTTTTATTACTTTTGGATTTATTATTGGGTATATTATCCTTTAGGGTTAGATTCTCATTTCTACTGTCTGCAAAACCTAAAACCCACAAAAGAGTTTTCCAAATCTGCCAGTAATCCCAGCTGAATTATAGATGAGAGCCTTTGACAGTCTTTTGGGCAGCCTCTATTTGGAAAGCAGTCCTTTCTGAGCAGCTGGCATATTCATTTTATAGTAATAACCATGCTTTAGGATCCTTGCTTATGTTATCAGTTAAGGTAAATTGAGAATGCTGTCTTTATTTCACTCAAAATTATGACCCAGAGATGCTACACTTTGATACAGTTGTCATCATGTCACTCAGAAAATATTAAATAATGCTTGGATGTCACTGGAGAGAAACAACTTGCTAAGAGAAGTTGCAATGATCTGACTTGCTCAAATTCGAGAGAAACTTCATAAGTACTTGATGGTTAACATGAAGCTTTCAGTTGCAGAATCCACATTTGTTCAGATTATTTTAACTCTCACTGACCTTGGCAATACTACAGGGGGTATGTTTTTCTGTGAGCTATTTTTGAACAACCACCCTACTGAATTGAGGACATGATTTTTAATAGCAGACTCACTGCTATACCTGTCATTTCTCTTTCTTCAAAGTAGTCCTTTAAAAAAATAACCACAGTTATTGTGGAAAATAGTATATATAGCAGCCAGGAGACTCTTCTTTTTTTTTGTTCTTGCTTTGTGAGTAAACACAATACCTTTCAATTTTTCCTTATACGCTGGAGCTCTGTGGTCATGGAGGCTGTAGCAATGCAAAGGTGGCAAATATGGTGGAGGACTATGAACAAGTCCATTTAGCAAGTTCCTGTACCTGTGAGACTCCCTTTCCTCTGCTATCATTAAGACAAAGGCATTTGTTTGGGAAAATAAAGAAAAATATCTCCTTCCCCATAGATCTGGACAAGGATCTTTTTCCTTTGTATTCTTGTAGGTGGATGATACACAGAGCTACCTCTCAAGGCATATAATGAAAACCTTGCTGCACTGGAACCCTGAGAAGTGCCTACATGTTTGTAGGCAAGTGCAGAATCTGTGCCAAGAAAATCCACTGCAGAGGCAGTGAATAGAAATATATTTACAGACTGGTAGAAATTTTTAATTAATATGTTAGCACTTCTTTCAGATGCTTTATAGGATACTCTGAAAATTCTTACTATTTGAGAACATGGAGTAGCTTGAGTTTTAAAGAGGAAGTGCACACAAAAGCCTGCATTTGACATCACTTTGCACCCTAATATTGCTAAAAATAACTCAGGTTTAGACAATCAAAGCTGATGACACAGTAGAGCAAAAAAAAAATTATATATGGTATAAAAGAAGAGAAGTAAAGGAGCTAGAATAAATAGAATAAAGCTTTGAGGAAAGATGAAGACTGCAAAAAATGTGAAAGAGATAAATTTAGAAACCTGGCAGGTCATCAACACAACAGTATGGAAAGGAAGAGTGAAAAATGACACTTTGAAAATATGACTGCAACAGACATAATAAAATGCACAAATGGGCATTCTTCCCGTGCAGTCTTTCTCCTTCCTACATTTTAGCTCTATATGTCAAGGCTATGTAATTATTGCAGTTTAAAAAAAAAACAAAACACCAAAAAAAACCAAAGAAGAAAGGCTAGTTAAACTAAAGCCTACTCAAGAATATGATATATTGCTCTCAAATAGAGAATTACACTGTGTAGCAATTTCATCTGAGTGAGTGAGAGTCAAAAGGAAAAAAATGAAGCGAGTAGGAAATGAAGCTAAGTAATTGGAGGAAAAAGAGATGTCATGAATTGGAAATGAGTTTTGCTTTGAGGTGCTGACTCAGATGCATAGCTTTCCATAAAAGCTACAGTAGGAATAAAAATAGAGCAGAATTTTAGTTATGAATAATAATAAAAGAGACTTTTATTTGCTTCATCTGCTTCAAGAAATATCCAATTCTTCTACTTATGAATAGGAAAATAGAAACTCTGTGCTATCCTTCTTTCAGACTTTGAGCCTTAGCCTCAAATCTGAAACATGTAAATAGAAAATGAAACATATAATATCAAACTTGCTTTATTTCTTCTTTATTTATAAACATTCAGATGGGTGGTAAAAGAAATGAAATGTAGGTGGAAAAAGGGAGATCACCTATAGGCATTTCCTATACAGATGATCAAATAGATAAGTGCCAGACATTTTCATCAGGATTCATTTAATAAATCTTTCAAAAAGAAGCAGCATGAATGGATGATAAAGAAAATAACCAAATATATTTTTAAGGGAAAGAGTTGGACATTAATACTTAGGACCCTTTGCTATTGTTTTCACAATACCAAGATTTTTAATGCTGCCTTTACCTCTGAACTATGTTTTCAGACTTTGGTTTCTTTGTTTTCTGAAGCTTCTCCTCTGGAAGTTTATTATTAGTCTCCCATTGTGTGATATTGTGTCTCTAGATTTTTCTCCATTACTTTTCAAAATTCTTTTTAGTATCTCTCATCTACCATATTACATCTCTTTGCTACTTTTACCATCTTAATCACAAGTCCTATTGCACAAAAGATGCCAGGACAGATTCACATTCACAGTTATACTAGCAATGCTCATAGCTGATGGCACACATGGGTCATGGAGAAAGCTTTAAAGGTGGGGAGAGAGAGAATTAGAGATGGAGGGAGTGAGGGAAGAAGGAGAGAAAGAAAGACGGTAAAGAGAGAAAGAGAAAACAAAATTTAAAAGTTAAAAAAAAGAGGAAGAAAGGGAGGGGAAGAGAAAAAAACCAAAAAAAAAAAAAGGGAAAAGAAAAGCTCTCCCCAGTATCCAGTCAGAAAGAGCAGCACTGGGGTCCTTGGGCATAGCAGAGATGAATATCCTCATCTGTGTGTCCTCTTCCACAAAGGAGGTGATGATAGCAAAAGAAGAAGGGTGCCTATGGACCTGCACAACAGTCCTTTGCAATTCTTACAAAAATATTTAGTCCCCTTCTTGTTCTGGTCTTCCTCTCAACTTCTCAGCCAAAGAGTTACTTGCTCCAAAAGAGATAATCATTCTTCCCTGTGGTTACCAGGAAGTCTTGATTTCAAGAGGCAGCAAAGGTTTCTAACAGTTCTACTGATGAAGACTACTAATGTCTGGTAAAGCAGAGTATCTTTCAGGTATTATTGTCTTTTTTTTCTGATGCANGTAAAGCAGAGTATCTTTCAGGTATTGTCTTTTTTTTCTGATGCGTTTAGTAAGGAGGTCTCAAAGTTCTTTTTTTTTTAGTTGGTTGGTTGGTTGGTTGGCTGGTTTTTTTTTTCACCAGCTCACATACAATATTTTCATTGTCCCAGAGATTACAGAATGAGATCCACTGTAGCAACGTATCGCTTTTGCACTAGGTGAGGCATGAACACAAATGTAGACAATTTCTTTGAATTGTAGAATAATATTTGACATTAATACTAGAGTATTAATTGTCTAGAGAAACATTTTAGTGATTCCAAGTTTTTATGTTATTTGATAAGAGGAAATAGCTTGTTCATTGGCTGATGTCTTTTCTTTTCAGTATGTGTGTTCCATTATAGATATCCAGTATAGCTGGGTATTACAATGTCAACAAATTAGTCATTCACTGGAAACACAGCTCAGAGGCAAATCTACAAAATTGTTGTTGTCCCAAGTAAGAGTGACAGAGCATTCTGAAATATGAAAACAGCTTATAATTTGGCATAAAATCCAGTTACACAAAGTCGCCTTTCCCTAAAAATGAGGTGCTGGAACCCTGCAAAATCGCAGTTCTATTTTTGGCTGACTCAGAGCAGGGATTTGAATTAATATATCTTGCCCAGAAGAACACCTGAAAAAGCAGGCCATGAAGTCATTTTTATGCTATCCTCCTGCTCCATGAATATTTAAATAGTCTGTGCAGAATATCATGGCTCTGACAGAAAAGTCTGAGGAAGAGCTACTCTAGCAAAATATTTGAGACTGTTTTAGTAACCTCTATGTGCTGTAAATGGTCAGATCCATACTTCAAGAAAGGTCTTGACCCTGTGCATTTCATAACTTTACATGAATCCCCTGAGAACTGGATTATTAGATAAAAATATAAAATCAGGATACATTTTGCTTATCTAAAATGTGGCTTCCCTTGCCTTTTATCTCAAATATGCCAAAAAAAAATATTCTGTTTCAGTTTGAACAAAATATTTTGCATGAGCCCCAAGTGACTAGGTTTTGGTTTTGTTTTGTTTTGTTTTTTTTTCCCCCAGGAAAAATGAAAAAGAACTTTACAAACCAGAATGAAAAAAATACCCAAAATTAAATATTTATATTTCAATCCAGTCCTCAGATAAAAGGATACATCTCTTGAATGGCTCTAATACCTAGGTATAATTTAAAGAGCTGCTGAATATCTCCTCTCTAATTGACTTTAACCTAGGTGCACTGGTAAAAGCTGAAATGTACTGTAGCTCTGAGAATCACCTCTGGAACATTAAAAAACTGGAGGCCCAAATGTCATCAAGTTTAAGTAAGCAAAGAGTGAATTATGCTGATTTACAATAGAAGGAACTCAGCATAGTGTTTGTTGCCAGGCTCAAGAAAGTGTTTCAAGATTTTGTTACTTCTTGTTTTCATTTTATACAGTAAATGAAGAAGGTTAATAATTTGTGAGGTAGCCCATGGCTGATACTTATATAGCAAATATGAAAGAGAAAAAGGCACTGTAGTTTTCACATTTCTAAAGTAATTACTCAGTATTAATCCCACAGGTATCTGAGACAGGTGCCTTGCACATAAAAAAATGTGCCATAGCTATCACTGAGGAATTTGAATGTTAAAACAAATATGCCTATAAGAAAAATTATGCCTTCAGCTATACCTAGGTCAAAGTTTGATCCTACTGCTTTGATTCTATAGTTACACAGAAATAGAAATATATTACTGTGAGTGTGTTAATACAGTTTATTGCATGTTATTATATCTGCCCAGGGGGACAAAAAGTATCTACCCAAGCCTATCCTAAATTCACAACCGTATATAGATGGCACTTCAGCATATGTTATAATTTAGCAACTAGTTGTGGAGAAATTAATGTAACGGGAAAATTAATAATACTGACACAGTAGGTGTTGCGAAGATGATAAGGGAGCAGGCGTTAAGTGCAGGGCATGATTTTAAAATTTAGGCTGTATTAAGTAGATATTTTACCTTTTATGCAGACATATACTTTACTGATAGGATGTGTATGTCTCTCCATATGATACTTTGGTTACCTATATATACATTTCATTACCTATGTATACAGAGGATGAGTAACAGAGTTAAATAAGAAGAAGGTACTGAAGGAAACAAAGGATAATGCTTAGGATCTAGGCCAATCTGCTTATATAGTGAGAATCTGATCATCTGTAAAGTGCACTGGGAGGTGTGGGTACTGCTGAGAAGATTTTGGGATTCAGGAACAGGAGAGAATTGACGCTAATGAAGATGACAGCTTGAGTATCTGGCTGCTGCATAAAAGCAAAGCACAACTGCTTAAATGTCCCAGGTTAAAGCCTTGTCTTATAAACCATGTTGGACAAATATGAGACAGACTCTGCATGTGATGTGATGTTAGCATCACCAGAAAAAAAAAAGTCTGAATAATTGAATCTAAAAGATCAGAGGAGAACAACTTTAAAGCACTCATGACTTTGTGGACGACTTTGAAATGCAATCTGTTAGGACATAAAGTTGCATAAATACTTCTAATCAAATAGAGCTTGTGTATCTCTTCCTTGATTTTTCTTAATTAACAAAGGAAAATTGAATGAGGATTTTAATAAACCCCAGACTGTCTCAGCTCTTTCCTTTGTACTGAAAAGGAAATCAAGATAGATGGAGAAAGTGAAGACACTCAGTTCCTTTGCTTTCCCAATAATATTTCCTTCATTTTATATTATTTGGTTCCAAATATTTGAGTATGGATATTTTTACTGGTGTCCTGTGTTATAGTTTTGCTTCTTTCTGCCCTGCTGCTTATCTTACTAATTTTTCTACTTTTTCCCCGCCTTCTACCTTTGTCACTACAGAAACGGTTGTTGGCATTCCTGAATACAAAAGCTATATGTTTTCTAGTTGCAGTTTGCAATAGAGGTACCAGTTTGTCAAAATTTCTGTCTAGCAGCCTAGAATTAAAGATGCTAGGCATTACCTGAGGCATTGTTGGTCCTCAGACTCACTTACTGTGAAACACACTAAGAAAACATGACCTGACTCCTGAGACTATCATATAATATTTTGTGTGGAGAAGCCATTGGGAAGACTACACAGCTCCATCTTATTGCTTCTCAATTAGGAACAAAATACTTAATTCCTGTCAGATCTCCCTTGAGGCACTTAGTACCAGGCAAAGGCAATGATGAAAATGATGTGCAGTTATTCTAGAAAAATAAAAGATTATGTTCTTGATTGCAAAATGGTAGGCTTAGTTTGAAAAAAACCCCAAGGTAACCTTAAACTAAACCCCACAATCTTGGATAATGCTTTCGTGGATGACAGTGTGAATCTCCTATAAGGTATGTCCCCTTGTCTTTTTCAGTGGTAGGTAAGCCTTAGTGAGTTACTTTAAATTCTATTTCTTTGTTTATAATTAATATTTTTTTCCTTGTCTCATCTTTTCTATTGTCCATACATGTACAATGGAAGCATCATTTGATCCGAGGAGTCTTATAACAGTCCATCTGTTTTTATTAAAGCTGTCCCCTCTTGGGGTCTTCTTTTTCTCCTGAACCAAGGGGCAAATGGAATATCTCCTGATATCCCTCATGTTTTCTCATCACGCTTCCTATTACTGCTGTCTGCCTCTCCCTCTTTCTCTCTTATATTAGTAACTTCATTTTAGTTTTTCAACCAAGAATGACTGTCATAATTTTCCCTTTCTTCTTTTACTTCAAGTAGCTGGATTTCCAATTCCTTCTTTCTTCCTTCTTCTTTTTTTTTTCTTTTTAATTTTTTTTTTTTTCAGGCAAGAGAAGGAAAGGGATTTCTGCAACTTCTTCTGCAACCCAGGTTTACTCAACATCACTTACAGCATTCTCCACTTGATTCTCTGGCTGGAGGACTGGGGATTACTGAGACCATTTAGGCATAACCAGAGAAACAACATTCAATTTATTCATAACAAAGATGACACTATTACTGATTTGTGTGCTTTTTCTAGAATTCCTGACTGTAGAGCAAAATATATACAGGTATTCCCTCAAAAATGCCAAGGCAATGGAAAGGATCCAAAAAAGGTTTATTTTGGAGTCGAGGACGCTGATGACATGCAAAACCTCACAGTGCTGCAAGACAGCACTGGGACTCAGGGAAAGGTAGTTCCCGTGGTCTTCCGGGGCTTTTTATCTTCTCTCTGTCCTCTCCAGCCCTCTCTGGCCGGAGGAGGCCCTGCACATGTCTGCGAATTTTAACCTCTCCTGCATACCAGACATACTGAAGGAAGAAAAAGGCTTCCTAAGCGAGAAATGAGTTCTAGCTTCCCCTTACAAATTCTTCCAAAAGTACACCTATCCCTTCACTAATCATATTTGCAGTTTTGGAGATCTATGTAAAATCATCATTTTAGTCCAGTTGTTACTTCCCTTTCTCACTAGCCTTTCTTCTTTTTTAGGATCTCTAAAATAACCTGCTTTTTGATAATAAAATATTTACACTGGTTTGTAGGACATGAGTTTTCAGCTGCCAGCCAGGCATATTATCACTGTTGAGTATGTTGCTATTGCAGTATTGTTTATTTTGGATTTGTGGTGGTTTCATCCCTGAAAACCTCAAAAGGTCAGATTTTTCCCAGTGAGAAATACAGAAACTTTTGAAACCTTAGTCTGGAAAACCTTTCTCTTGCCCATTTCTACTTTTACATAAAATTTCTTCCACTCTTAAAATTTTGGAGTCAAAGGCTCAAATAACCCACTGACACAACTATTGCCAGCTGCCTCTTCTGCTAAGCCTACCAGATGTGAAGCTGAAACCACACGTGAAGAGCCAAACAAAGCTGTAGGCCTTAAATGAATATTAGAAAGCAAAAATTACTGATGACAAATCTGCATTATCCACTTGTCACCTTGACTTCCTCTTCCACAGAGGTGAGGTGATTAATTACAAAAAATCAAGGAGCCTGCCACAATCAGTGGTAAAACTCAAAATGTTTTGTCATTATGTCTGAAAAAATTCTACTTGAACAGCTAAAACAAGAAACATGAAGACAAACAGTGCCTATGTGGTAAATAATTTTCTATAGCAATATATGTAAAACAAAATAATTATGTTTTTATATATATGACGTACATACAAAATGAAATAAATAACCTCTACTTCCTGTGGAATATATATATATATATATATATATATATATATATGTCATACCAAAAATAAAATTCAAAAAAGCACTTAACAAGGACATTTCTATTAGCTTGGGGGCTTTACTTATTTTGCTGAAGTTCAGCAGTGAAGTTTTAAGAACAATTTAGGCATCTTTATGTGGTAACCTGTGCTTCAGCTTAATCCAGATACAACTGATTGCAACATTTTGTCAGCATCTGAATAAGGGTAAAACATATCAGCTACTTGGACTATTTCCTCAAATCTTTTGCTCTTGGAAGTCCCTGAGTCCTCTAATTTCTGCTTAGCCTAACTAAAGCTAATATATCAAACCTGCTTAAAATAGTGACTCATCCAGTAAACTGCTGCTCATGTTCATTACTTATTCTACCTCTAATAGCTATCTTCTGTTATAGTAAGTACTATACCTAGGCATATGGAAAGTATTACTGCTGACCAAAAAAAGCAAATACAGTCATCCATACAAATTATGCATCTGCACTGCTGAGGTATGAATTCACAGCAGAATTAACTTTCCCACAATTTCATGGAAGAAAATCAGCCCTTTCGCTTGGAGGTGAGGAAGGGAGGGTCAGATGGAAATTAACAGTAGAAATCTGGAACCTCTCTAGGTTTCACTTAAATATTTCTTATTTGTACTAAAAATACATGGAGAAGAGTGGTCTTTACTGGTAAAACTTGCCTTCAACACTTCCAGCCCCATAAAACCAATGAGGAACCCTGTTAGGAGGAAGACTTACCCTCAGTGGAGAAAGATCGTGTCAGGGAACACTTAAACAAACCAGACATGTCTGAGTCCATAGGACCTAATGGGATGCACCCATGAGACCTGAAGAACCTGACCACTGTCATTGCAAGATCATACTCATGTATCTTTAAAAGGTGTGAGGAACTACAGACTGGTCAAGCATCATCTCAGTCCCTGGGAAGATGAGAGAGTAAATCTTCCTGGAGCCATTTCTGAACACATAAATGTCAAAAAGGAAACTGGGACTAGTCAGCAGGACTTTTTGAATTTATATTCTTGACCAGCACTAGCTCTATAGACAAGGGCTGACAAGAAAATGACATTGTTTATCTTGATTTCAGCAATGCTTTCAACATTGTCTCCCATACCATTCTCACCAACAAACCCATGAAGTACATAGTCTTTAAGTGGACAGGAATGGACAGAATCAGACAAGAAAAACAAACCCAGATACTAAAATACATAAAATTGTAAACAAGGCCTTGAAACAAAGAAACAATCACTAAACTGTCAGACTCTTTCAATCTTCAGTCTTTCAATCCGCAGAATGTAGTCCAGCTGGAGGCCAGTCACTAGTGGTGTACCCCAGGGGTTTGTAGTGGGGAAATGCTGTCTGAATGGGCACTAAACTGACCAATGTGCCCTTGTGTCAAAGATCAACAGCCTCCTGGCTTCATTTAGAGAAGTCTTGCCAGCAAGATGAGGGAAATTATCACGCTCCTCTGCTTAGCCCTGGTGAGACATATCTGGAGTGTTGGCTCAGTTCTGAGCTCCCCAGTGCAAGAAAGGCATGGAGTGAATTCAGCAAATGGTGATATGAATTTAGATACTGGAGATTCTGTCACACAAAATAGAGACCTAACTCTGCTTAGCCTGAAGTCAAAAAGGCTCAGGGGGATTGTGTCCATATGTAAAAATACAGGCAAAACTTATAGAGCCAGACTCTTAGAAAATGGTTCTTCATGGAGAGGGTGATTGGGCACTGGAACAGGCTCCTCAGGGAAGTGGTCATAGCACCAAGCATGATAGAGTTTGAGAAGTGTTTGGACTATGCTCTCAGGCACATGATGTGACTTGGGAATGAATGGCCCTGTGCAGGGCCAGGAGTTGGACTCAACGATCCTTTTAAGTCCCTTCCAAATCAGCATATTCTGTGATTCTTCACAGTGGTGCCCACTGCCAAGACAAGAGGCAATGGGCCTAAGTGGAAATAGAGTTACCTCCCTTTAAACATTAGAAAAAAAATGTATACTGAAATTTGAATTAGAACATGTTTACTGAGAGAGTGGTCAAATACAGGTTTCCCAGTAAGGTTTTAGAATCTCCATCCTTAGAGATATTAAAAACACAACTAAACATTGTTGTGATGAACATTTGAGAAAGGGGTTGGCCTAGATAATCCACAGAGGTTCCTTTCTATCTCAACTACTCGTTGATACAACAATATCAAGGTTAAACAGGACCCTAACTCTTGTTAAGACTTGTATGGGCACATATATGAGGCTCGGATCCCAGCTAGAAAAACAGTTAAAATCTAAACTTTATTCAGTCTTAATTTTAAACATGATATTTTCTCAGGAGACCTTTAGAATGCAGTACAAGTAGTTTGTAAATTCTTGGGACATATTAGCAAAATTATGCAGGACTTTCACAGAAACAATGCAGCAGATAGTGCCCCACGATATTTCTGTTTCCTAATTTGACTATATTAGACACTGCCTAAGAACTGTTTAACAAACATTACAAGACTTTTATCTTCCGTCTTCTTTAAGCCAACAATATCAGCTTTCAGAACCATTGAATCTGAGTCTCTTAATTTCCTACAGTGTCCTTCACCATTTCTCAGGATTTAGTAATCTTTACCAAAGTTCCACAATATAGAAAGGCTTTTACTACTCATTTATATGCCATACATATTTCTTTCTACTTTTTTTTTTGCTTTCCCTGTATGATTATATTTCCTTTATATATAAAGCATAGTATATAATCTAGTCTATTTTCCTTTTCCTTTCCTTCATACACACAGAGAGCATAGTCTTGCTTCCTCTTTTTTTTTTTTATTTTTTGTGTTTGAAAGCCAAAAGCGGTGTATTCAACTGAACAGCTGGGTAACTTTCATGCTACATGCAAATCAGTTTAAAAAGTAACAAACCTAGGGAAAATGTAACAAAAATCTACAATAGCTCAAATTGTAGTTCCAATACAAATGTCTCACTGTTCAGATAATTGTGCTTATTGTCTTTTATTTTTAGAAAATTCATTACAAGAACTTAAAAGGAAATGTATTCTTTTGCATTGTGGCATATTCAAGAATTCCATTTTTATCCTGTAACTCTATTCATTTGGGAACATGCAGTGAACCAGCAAGACAAGGCTCATTTCAGAAACATGGCAAAGTAGGACAGTGTCCTACCAATGACAAAGAAAAAAAACCCCAGTTTAAAGAGGCATGCTTCCAGTTTTTTATTGACTTGTGTTCTTGTTTTTATAATACTGTAAAGGATATAATTTTGAGATGAGCCCTGTCTAGAAAGAAATAAATCCAAACATACAAATACTGCATTTTAATGCACAAAGTTTGCTTCACATGTGGAAATACACATGGAGTATGGAGTTCCTCTTAGTTGGAAAACAAACAATATGAAATTAAAAGTTACATATACAGCTTAGAATGATGGACTTAAATTTGTTCTTATTATAAAATTGAAAATTATGTGATTTCCCTAAGTTAACTCCAGTGTAATTTGAATATGGATTAACATCCTGACAAGTCGAAGAACTGAAGCTAATCTGCTAGACAGTCATTGTCATTAAGAAAAGATTTAACTGGGCAGAAAAAACCAATTATTTAGTCTCAAAAATACTTGTATTTTCTAAAAAAAATACAGAACTAGGGAGTGATAATCTTTCCAGTTATTAGTTTCAAGAAAGACATATTTGCCTTCTCCTCTTTTCTGAGAAACTTGAATGAAGAATTCTGAATGACAAATCAAGACAATCTAGGCTAAGAGTTCACTGTCCAAACATATGCCCAGGGTTGTAAATTACGCAGTGACCTTCTTTTTTGTAATAATCCAAATTACTAACGCTTGTAAGTGTGACACTGCTCATAAGTGTAGCTCTGTTCTAGCCAGCCTTTAAAACACTCAGCACCTGTTTCGACCTTGTTATTGTGGCCAGTTAATAGCAGTGATAAGAATGATGAATTGAACATCTTCTGAACTTTTGAAATATTGTTAGTACATGTTTAAAGAAATATGTATTTTAATGTTTGATAAAGAAATACATTTGCATTAGATTTCTGCAGGGAGAAATTCTACAGGTGTATAGGAATGAAGCAACCAGGTTCTCCTATTTAGCTTGTTAAAATGATCAGCTGTAAGTTATTCAGGGTTATAAACTTTCAAAAATCTGAAACATTACCTGGTGATTCAGCCAAAATAAAGGGACAGAGAAGAACTGGGACATTGGTAGGAACTTACTTATTAAAATTGAAATAATCATTTAAAAAATAGGTTAATCATTATCACTCATACTGAGTGCTGTTTTATCCAGTACAACTAGTGTAATAAATATTCACTGTGCAGACTGCATCTGTGAGCTTTGCATCACAATAGATAGAGCATTTGAGTTGCAAAATTACAGAACTAGACAACATTTTTTTTCCCTATCAGAAGTTACAGAAGCTTCTGAATTGTGTTATCTTTCTGCAAAAAGTTTTCTTTCAGGTTTGCTTTTTTTATTAACAAGCTAAATTTAATGGAAAACAGGATATTTAGTTTTAATAGATGGGTTAGATGTATTTTCAAGAATTATACTTGCAGTGGTAGCTCTTTATTTCTGTATGGTTTTACAGTCACATTTCCTGTAACCTCAGTGTGTCTGAAATGCTTTTGATTACATACTATCTCTCATTTCTCTGTAAGACTGGCAATCTGACTTTCACAACTGCCAAGTACAGGTACAGCCTCCAATTCCATCAGTCATATGCCCAAGCAGATAGACTTCATGTTGACCTCATCAGCACTGATATCAACACATCACATCTGCAGGGTCACATATCCCATGAATTTAAGACGTTGTCCTGACTTAACACTGCTGATCACTCAGTTAAGATTTTTTTTTGTTAGGGATGAAGTCCCAAACTGAGACTTGTCATAGAGTCACATTCTCTATGGAGCAGACACAGAGTTCCATAACGAGAACAAAAACTCAGATGAGCATAAATAGCAGTGGGCTTTTAAAACAAAGTTCCACAAAGACAGTGGCAGAAATTTAGTTCAATTTTCATGACTTGCATTGCAGTTTAGTGATAGCATCATTTTTTAAAAAGACTATTTTGTGGAAGTGCTGTTTAACCACCTTATTATATATACTTTGGTAGCTGTCTTTGTTTTGCTTGTGATTCTTGAGGTAGATGCTCAGCCTGGACCCACTCCATCCATGTTCCAATATTCCATAAAACCAATTAAGGACCTAGATACCTCCCAGCTTTCTGCATCTTTCACCTTCTTCAGGACAGTGACTTTTCTAGACAGTGATTCAATCTCCAGAGATTTTATTACCTAAAGTTAGGTTGGGAAGGATCAGACTTTGTTGCTTAAGCTACAAGAGAGGTGGTCCTTTGAAAATAAGCTGCTGATGAATGATAACTATATGCTTATACATTATATAATAACAACCACATAATTAGGCAGAAGTAGAAACATAATACAGTTCTACAAAACATTTTGTGTTGGAAAATAATAATACTTTGGCGAAATTCCCCTTAAGGTCAATGTATTCCATTTCACTGTAATTATAAATTTGCAGTGGTATTGCCTAAGCCCATGCTTAAGGACTTTCTAAGTAGTAGTACATGTTCAGCCACAGGGGAATTCATCTCACTTTATTGAAAAATAAATACTCACAGTTTAAGATATTCGTCCTTCACAGACTATTGGGGAGATGTTTAGAGAGGACAAGGCATATCACCTATGTCGTGGGTTTCTCCGATTAGGTTTTTTTTTTTAATAAGAGGAAGATTGGCTTCTGTTGGAAGCCTCTGGAAGTTTCCCTCCATCCTATAGAGCAGAGCCAATGAGGGTCAGCTCCAAGGAAAACTTCCTGCTTTTGAACCATTAAGTTACACCCCTGCATGAAAACATATTTAAGAAGTTGTTGCGCAGTTGGAAATTGGCAGCCATGGATTAACAGCATCACAACACAGACATCAGGGTCAGTGTAGGAGGAAGATACAGGGGGAGGGACCCCATGGATCAGGGAGAGGACTTAAAGCTATTATTCCCTGACTAAGTGGTGACGACGATGGTGATTACGAGCTGTTCCCTTGAAGCCCATGGGATCCATTGGGGTGCAAAGACCACCCTGCCAGAGCAGGGGGAGGCATGAAAGAAGCTGTTGCTTAGCAGAAGGCTCCCAAGATGGAGTGGAGGTCCTGCAAAGATTTGCGGCCAAGACCCACGAAGGAAGAAGCCCACANAAACAGTTTTAAAAACATTTAGAAGTAAGAGTTGGGCTCCAGATATGTTATTGCCACAAGTTCATAGCTTCTGTTCATCACTGTAGTTTGTGAATACCTTCTAGTGGTCATGACATTAATCACATCAGACATGTGTTGACTGATCTTTCCCAAATCCTAGCTCTTATTTTTAAATATTATTAAACTTTCACCTTTTGCATTAGTGTAGTTCATCTCAGCAGTAATGATGTTTGTCATTAAGTAGATTTTTTATTTAATTAAAATCTGATGCATTAATGTTGGTGGCCCTTTTTCTCTTTGCATGACAATAAGAAGGCAGAGTACACATAGACATAAAATTGTGGAATATAATTGATAATATATTAATCAGTTTATGAATACTAGTGCTATTTGCAAAATACAGGTCTTAGCCTGTTCAGGTTTTTACCCTGGTGTTGCGTAGGAAATGAAGAAAATCATAGAATCATTGAATGGTTTGGTTGGAAGGGATCTTAAAAATTATTTAGTTCCAATGCCCTGTCATGGGCAGGGACACTGCCACAAGACCAGGTTGCTTGAAGTCCCA
>VWZF01006730.1:2480204-2509078 GCA_013396755.1 Sclerurus mexicanus | reverse complement strand
GGGCAGGGCACATCTCCAGGATGCAGGATCATCACCTCCCTAAGACTGTGCTCTATGGTGAACTCACCACTGGCAAGAGAGGGGGCCCAAAGAGGAGATACAAGGACTCCCTGAAACACCACCTCAGCCTTGGTCATATCGACCACCATCAATGGTCCACTCTGGCCTCCAATTGGGAGAAATGGAGGCACACCATTCATAACAAAGCTTCCTTTGAGAACACACGTAGGATCAGCCTTAAGGAAAAAAGGTAACGCAGGAAGAACTGTGCCTTGGCAGTAGTGCTGATGGAGACTTTCCACTGTGCCTTTTGCGATTGGACTTGCCTATCTTGCATTGGCCTTTTTAGCCACCAGTGTGCTTGTAGCAAGCGTAGGTAGAGCCCTTGCAAATCTTAGTTCATGAAGTCTAGCCATGCTGCTGCTGAGGGTGACCCAGCAGTAATGTGAACATAGCTAATCATGAAGGAAAAGTCCACTGTGATATCTTGTGTCTCCATCACTTGAAAATGTCATGGAACCAAATTCCTCAAAATGGAGAATATCACTTCTGGAACTGCATTACAGGAAACCTTGTTTCTCAACATAAATTGAGAACAGAGAGATAAGCTTTCTTTAATCCATTTTCACTCTGTAATCAGTTATCTTCTATATTAAATGAGGAGTGACCTCAGTACCAGTCACCACAAATGTGAATTCTTCAATTGGCTCTCCTCCCACATTTGTAGTAAAGTTGTCTGCCATTAGTTATTTGTTCTTCTCGGAGGCTGAGTGCAGTAGGAAGCCATTCATCACCATGTTGAATGTCAGTTCAGACTCCTATAATTTAATTTCTTCATGTGCTTCCTCTCTCTGTGTCTGGTCCCTGGTAAACAAGACAGCTTGCTCCCCTACATCAGTTTGACCACAGCTGAGCAGACATGAAGTCTTTTGCAACAGCTACTTTATGTTCATTTTGTCAGATGGGCCACAAGAGATATTAAACTTGGATTGGCAATTCCACACTGTAGATGGTTGCCTGGACCAGCAGTATTGTGTTATTTTAAAGGACCATGCTTCTCAGACATCGGCTAGCTTTGAAACCTAAAGAAAACCACATGTCAGAGCTAACATTCCAGACTGCACACAGATCACAGAGGGAGAGCCAACAGCATTGCAGTTTAAGATGTACTGATTGTTTGAAACTGATTTAAGACTAAGTCTAAGAGTAACAAGGTCAAAAATCTGAGTTGTACATTTTTGCTAATTTATCAATATAATTTTACATGTGATAATTAGACTGAACTCACTCAACCCTACCACTGAGCTGTGCAAGCATTAACTTGTTAGTACTAGTTGTCTTTCTCTGCTAATAACTCCTGTTTTGTGAATGTTAACTACTCTTTCTTTATTATGTATCAAAACATTGTATAATGTTATTTATGAAATTATGATAAGTAAACTGGGGGCAGTATGGCTACATACTATTATTTTTTTGCTGTTGCTTCTTAGGTTTAGTATTGGTTGTGTGGGACCAAAGTAAGTGTTCTACAGTGTTTCTACAAGATGTAGTAAAAGAGTTTCCCCCTCCTCACAAGCTTTTCATCTGTCAGTAGTTGGAACTACAACAGAATCATTTAAGTTTGGAAGGACCTCTTAAGATCATCTGGTCCAACCGCTTTGCTCAAGCAGCATCATCTAGAGCAGCTTGCCCAGTTCCCTGTCCAGTCAAGTTTTGAATATCTGCACAGAGCGAGAGTTCACAGCTGCTTTGTGCTGTTTTATCACCATCACAGTAAAAGAACCCTTGTTTCCTCGTGTTCAGATGAAAGGTGATGTTTAATGTGTTGAGGTTTTATTTTTTTCTTTTTCATTTGTCTCTATTATCTCTTTTTCTGTCAATGGGCACTATTGCAAGAGCCTGGCTCTCTCTTCTTCATTCTATCCTATCAAGTATTTATACACATGGATAGGTTCCCCCCGCCAAGCCTTTTCTTTCCCAGACTGAATCTTTATCTATATAGATAAAGAAGTAATTAAGAAGGTCTAGAAATGAAATAAAATACTCTGCTACCAACAGAAACTAGACCCTTATCTGAAGGGATTTGTACAGTAATATGTAAGATTTTTTTTAATTTGGTTTTATATCACTTGTTATATTTTTTTGTTCCTTTTATTTTACTTCTGGAACTTCTTTGCTCATTTTTTTAAAACTTGAATTACTGCTATTGGACCTGCTATGACAATGTCACATTGTGTCTCTAACCTAAGGAATTATTTTCCTGCATTTTTTGTTTCCTTTTTTATTTGTTTTGTTGTTGTTGTTGTTTTGTTTTGTTTTCACATCTTCATCGCTGCTTTCTGGTTTTTTTCCCCTCTGCAGAAAATATCCATGTCCTGTGAGTTTTATGAACATCACTTTTTGGAAGGAAGACCTGATGTTTTTCCTGCAGATCTTCAATAATGTGACTACTGTTAGGAATAGCCCTGGCAAAGTATAAATAAAAAGTTATTTGTGGTAGTTTTATTTCTAAATGCTAATAGCATGGCATCACCTCATAAATCATTAATGATGAGCTCCTAATTATGTGCCAGCATCACAGTGGGATCCAACCTAATACCAAAAATTTACATATTCATGAATACACCCATACTGGTGAATGGAAGAATGTAGAATGAGAGCAAAAATAAAACAACATCTTACTTTTCTCCAAACTGTTATTTGGGTTAATTGCCTCCTTTCCTAACACCCTTCTTCCAGGTATGTACCCATGATATATACTTTAATTTCAAAAAGTTTTCTTTGGATTTAGATTTTAGGCTGTACATAGCCTCAACTTGTCCAAAAGAATGTGTGTAGTCTGCAATGTTATGCATAATGAATACCTCCTATAATTAGTGTCCACTCCATTTCCACTTGCTGACATGAATTTTGAGTTTAAAATATAGCTGGCATATGTTTAGTCTAGAACTAATGGGCTTTTATCTAAATTTTCTGTGATGTAAGTTGGCATTAACATTTTTTTAAAAAGTCTACTCTTTTTTCAGTAGATATTTACAGTTGTCTGGAAATGGGAAAGTTTGTTTTGGACACTGTAGGTACTTCAACAGGTCAGCTATAAGGTATGATTTGTACATGCAAGTGGTAAGAATTGGGGGGGAAAAGATGGTCTTTATTTGCTGTGTTTTCACAGAACCTGACCTTAAAGGCCCTAGAAAACATCAGCTTATCGGTGTGAAAGAAACCAACCTTTCCCAGCCCTGAAAGAAACTAGTGTGAGAGTTTCTTTCTGGGGACAATTCTATTCTTCAGAATATAACCTGAGTAAAACATTAAAACAAACAGTTTCCTGCAGGTTCCCAGCTCTAGAGACTTGAAGGGTCTTTTCCCTTATGCCCCTTTGAGTGTGATACTTCCTTCTTTACCGTGCTCAGTCTTTGAGTCTAATGTGGCTCACCTGCAGATCTCTTTCAAACAAGTCACTTCCTACCTCTCTGACCATTTCCACCTTTTCCACTGAACCTCTGAATTGAAAAAGATGTGCTGACTCCTGACACCTTGTCTCCTGAAGGGGTACAGGCCACCTCTGTACAGGCTGCAGTCTCTGCCTGGGGCTTGTTGGCACTTCTGCAATTCAGACACCAGTGATAGTTATTTTAATTGAATATATCAATGACTAGTTATGTACATTTTTACAGAAGCTATTATTCAAGGATCCCTAAGCAGTTTTTGCAATGAGAAATATTAAGATTCATATCAAACCTTCAGAGTATATAATAATAAGAAAATCACTGTATCTAGCACTGAGCAAGCTTTGTTTTAGAACGAGGCCTTTAAAAAATAACTTCCCAAGAAATTCAGAATGCCTATTCTCTTCCCACCTGCTCCCCACCCACCCCCACAAACTGTATACCTGTATCTCTCTCATATGTATCATAGTGGCATAGAGTCCTTGCTGCTCTACTAGCCAGGTGCTGTTGATCATACTGTACATCCTGCAGTGCTCAGAGCATTGGTGGACTTTCCATGAGGTGGGTGCTGAAGTGTCTGGGTTGCCTGGGCAGGAGCAGGGTACTTCCATGCCCTGGCACTCCTGCTGTTGATCAGAAAATAGAAAAGCTCCTCCTGATGCCATATTATCCCATATCAGCTGAACCTCTTCCTTAAAACCAGTGAGATTCCATCCCTCAGCATTGGTTATGATCCTTATCAGTAAAAAATGAAAAAAATCATCTGGTAAGGAAATATTAGGCGTTTATCATTACCTGTGCCCTTAAATATTCTCATATTATCCAAATCTATCTTTCCTTTTTTTTTTCCTAACAAAAAGCAGAGCATGCATATTGTAGTGAAAATTAAATTAAAATTATTAGACTAATTATCACTACACAGTTCTATTGAATAGAAATCATACAATTGCATAAATTAATAGAAAGAAAACATACATTCACATACATGAATACATTTTAAAATATTTTTTAAACTTGCCTTTAACATTATTAAATTCAAATGTTTGATAGAGGACAACTAATGTGATAATATGCTTTCCAGGTACAGAAGTAAGTAACCTCCTAGTGCAATCACAAGCAATCTATTTTTCTGGATGCATGATGCTGGAAGTGGGGTACAGCAGATGTTAGAACTAAGAGCATGTCAGGCAGCATTGTAACATTCCAAGCTTAGCTATTTTTTTGCCCTGCTGATGCTGATTTTTGCTTATATAAATTAGAAAACTTTTTATAAACTACTTTTACTAAACTTGCTTTTATTAAAACAATTTCATCTATGTTAAACTAATGTGTAACTTTCATATTTAGAAAACCTATTTTGCAAATAATGCTAATAAAGAGGTTTTGAAGAGTTCAGCTTAAAAAATACATTCTTTATTCTTTCACCTTATTCAAATATAGCTTTCTCATGCCTACTTCTATCCCAGTGATATCCCTGTGGATTTTAATCCTTCATTCTGCTGTGTACATCACTGGTCTCCTTACACACCAAGGAAGCCTTTTAATGTACAGAAATCTCCAGAAATGGGATGTGGCAGCACAATACTACAAGGTCACTTAAAGTGTTTTCTCAGCTGACTTCCTATTTCCCCAGGGGAAATTACTTTGCAGGATAACCTTCTCTCTTGGTTTGGAAAGATTAAGAATCTTGTCATATATCAAACTGGGATTTTTTTTTTACATAATCAGAAGTGCTTGAAGTTGAATAGTGTTCACAAAGAACAAGATACCCCAAACTAGGCAAAGAAAGGCGATAAGAGTTGAAAGGCACATTATTAAACAATGAAGTTTCTAGATTTCTATAAAAGCACTTGAAGGTCGCTTGTTTAAGATGCCTCCGCTTAGTGCAGTAGTCATTCTCCCACTGGTTTTACCTGGTTCTGTGCTGGGCCCTTAGTTATTTTAAATACAAAGAGCAAAGTTTACCCTAGGCAAAATGCACTTCTCCCAGCAGAGTTCAGCCAGTTGACAAAGGAAAAATTTTTATGTGAACATTTCCCTAATTCTTGTATTTTTTTTAAGGTTTTGTTAATATTTAGATTAATATTTTCTAGAAATATGAGCCAGTAACATTCTTTTACTTTCTTGGGTCATGTCTACAGTTTCCTCTTGCAAGAATATTTTTTGCCATGGTTCTACTCTGGCCACATATCAGCAAATTATTCAACATCTGTGAAGATACTTACTATCGCATGAGATCTCAAAATTATTAAGTTTTTTAGAAGAGATGGGAGATATGTTTGAATGCCTCCATCAAGCTGCCTTGTTTTTATTTTGGTGCTCCTAGTCTAAGTCATGTTGCTGGGATTAATTTTTAAAAGTTAAGAAAAGCTCAAAGTTGGGTTAGGCTGCTGAAGGACTTATGCAGTTCTGTTTTAAAATACTCCAAAGAGAGCAATTCCATGTTCTCTCTGAGCTGTTATATTCCTATATGAAAGAATAATATATCTGCAAGCGTCTTCTATAGAGTGCTTGTATAGATTCATAAAGATCTGCTTAAGGTATTTTGCGTGTGGTTTTACATGTACAGCACTTAATGATTCCTTCTGACATTCAGCTTTACAATTATATGACTTTTCTATTCTTGGCAGTATAACATGTACCTAAAAATCTGTTTTGTATAAATTGTTCTCTACTAATAAGATAGACAATAAGTATTCCATAAAAACATCTTGATCCCCCTGAAGCTAATGGCAAAGATCCCATATATTACAATGGGATTAAAATTCCACTGAAGATATACATAAAATATGGACTTTCTCTGATTGCTATAAATATGCAAATATCTTTGGCCATATAAAAAATTGGATATTTTCCATACCACGTTATTTACCTTTATTGCAATATATGTACTATTTCTGACACTTCATGTAGGAAATTCCTCAAACACTCCATAAATTTAAGGAATGGTTCTGGTAAATGTCCCGTTGTTATTGGCTCCCAATATAAGATGAAACATAGGACATATAATACCTTACCATGATGTCCTAAAAAATAAATATTTTTATTTATGCCTTGTATATTTCTTGCTTCTGAAAACTTCTTTAAGTCAAGGTATCACAGCTAGACCATAATTCTGGGCAATTTTTTCTAGGTCAGTGGCAAAAGCAGTCATTCTTGAGTGTTTAAGTAAAATTTTTAGTAAAATTTTAGTAAAATTTCAAGCTTCTTGCACTTGATTGAGATTTAAATGAAACATAAAGGAGTTAAGGCACATGCAAAAGACCTGGAGGGAATGACTGAATATTACCATAGCTGTAAGAAGAAAACAGGAAACGTTCTCTGTGGAAATAGGGAAGAGTTGGAAAAATTGGGAGAAATCAGATCTAGAAAAAAAATTGTTAATTTATAGGAAAAAATATATTACAATTTCTATCCATTTTTTCTTCTCACTTCACCTACGCTGTAATTAGCCAGTATGGTCCCTGACCTGTTTGTTACTCAGGTCAGACAGCAATCTTGCAAACTATTTCTGGGCACCTTTCAGAAGTCATAGTTGGGCAAGACTTACAGAAAATTCAAGTGCTACTGGTCTATTTGGGGAGAAAAATATTATGCATAAAGCTTGCTATGAATGGTATAGAGGTTGCAGTATTTGCTTCAGTGCAGGTACAGACTCAGACCCGTAGTCATAGAATCACAGAATCGTATAATTGATAAGGTCAGGAAAAAGCTCTAAAATGCTCAAGTCTGACTGTTAATCCAGTACCACTCTGTTCACCACAAAGCCATATCCCCAGGTGCCACATCCACATGTCTTTTGAACAATTTCAGAGATGGTGATTCCACCACTTCCCTGGGCACCATGTTCCAGTACTTGACAACCCTTTCAGTGAAGAAATTTTTCCTAATATCCAATCTAAACTTCCCCTTGTGCAGCTTGAGGCCATTTCCTCTAGTCCTGTCATGGGTTACCTGGGAGAGGAGACCACTGCCACCTTGTTACAACCTCCTTTCAGGTAGTTGTACAGAGCAATAAAGACGCCTGAGCCTCCTGTTCTCCAGGATAAACAAACCCAGCTCCCTCAGCCACTTCTCATAAAACTTGTGCTCTGGAACCTTCACCAGCTTCACTACCCATCTCTGGATACGCTCCGGCACCTCAGTGTCTTTGCCAGCCACAATTCATTTATTAGAAAAAAATGTCTCCTTAGAGTACTTTTTTTTAACACATCATATCTCCACTCTCAACTTAGAGTCAATATAAAGTTTCTGATTACTCTTCAGCTTACTTGTTATTTGAACCTTCTCTACATTACATTGTAACTTCCAGAGTGGAAGTCTGTCTCTGCAAGCATAAACTTTCTGCCTCATTGTGGTCCCTAGTTATTTGCTTTTTAGCACTGGCAGAGAAGAAGCAAAGTAGAATGGGACACTGCGTTCCTGATGTGCCTAAGAGACACGTACTTACTCAAATGACATTAGTGTATATGGCCTTGGACAAGCTGAGCCCTGGGTATTCATGTAGCAGAGGAGCAGATATAAAGTAGGTGTGTGGAGGGGGGTGAGGGGGGTGGGGATTACTGCAGTGGTAAGTAGTACCTTTTTTGTTTGGTTGGGTTTTTTTGAAGTACTGAACACCTATCACAACCAGAAAATTACAGGTGATGTGGGAAATTTACACTGCATAGCAGGAGAACATGCTGCTGTTTAGTTTAATTGACAGAGCCATGGATTTTACAATTTCTCAGTTTCCTGGTTTGTAAATCCAAGAACATTTTAATAATATAGTTTTGTTTTATAAGTATAGTCTTTCTGGCTAGAAATGAAAGGTCATGTGTCTCACCTTTATTGTATTTAATAACAGTGTGGGTATGCAGAGTTTAGTGTGGATTAGTTCATGACAGCTGGCATTGTTAATACCCTATCAGTCCTCCTGCAGTGGTTTACTGAAGTTCTAATTGTTTGTAGCTGAGATGCTTATTCATTATATTTCTGCAACTGCTCAGATGAAGATTACGTTCTTTGTCACATGCATTTACCTCCTCTGATTCTCTTTTTTTTTTTTCCACTCATTCTAAAGTGCTCAAAATTTGGGCATGATTTTCAGGGTGAGCAAACATTGTTTGGTGGTTTCTGTTACAGTCCAGCCCTCTTTGCAGATGCATTCTCTTAGACAAAGTATATTATTGTGTCTCACTTTTGGCTACTCCAGAAAAACTCACAGAATAGAATGACTGCAGAGATATTGTCCAGAGTGTAGCTTGACGTATTTTGTGAGGATCATGCAGATAAACTCTCTAATTGTCCTGGCCTAGACAAGATATTCTTTCCCAAGTTTTCTTAGTAATCAGAATCTCCAGGTCCCCTTTCCAATACTTAGAGACATCTCTTCACTAATCAGTAAAGATGCATGACATTATAGGAAGACAAAAAGCTTTTGAAAAAAGACTGTGACCGGAGCTCTAGAGTAGGAGCATTAGAAAAACAGGTTGTCTTACTTTAAGTAGTATGAGTCCTAGCACCAGAAGAGTTACTTTTAATTTACCCCAATACAAATGAACTTAGATTCCACCCTTTTAAGGAAAATTAATGTTGAAAATGTTATTCTGGTTTTGCTGGTGGCTTTTCAATCTTCAGGAAAGTGCAATCGTGACGTATGGACTCAGTATTTGATTACCATTTCCTCACTGTGCCTTGGATAGCAATCACTTAAAATGAAATGTGGTATTAACTAAAATTCAAAATCACAAGGCAACAACTTAGTTCCTTATGATACAGTTACTTTGAAATTACTTTAAAAAATGTGCACCTCTATAGCCTGGCTTTTAGTTTGTATATTTTCTTAAGCACATAATAGTATAGACATCCCACTGTAAGACTGGCACCATTCATAAGTTGAGGGAATGAAAATTCAGTTTGTTTTTATTAATTCATGCAGGAGCAGCCCATGTCTGGTATGCACAACCTACATTCACCAGTTTGTATTTATACACCGAAAAAGAAATAAATTCACTCTTTATTGCTACAGTTGCTTTAAATTAAAATTGCTTAGAAATACAATGTTAGGTAACACAAAGCTTCTTTCATTTCTCTTTAACAAAAAGCTTTATGAGCATGATAATATATTTTGTAAACATAATAAATTTAATCTAGTGAATCAGTGGGAAAACATAGCCCCAAGGCTCAACTCTTTGGTATCTCTCTGAAATGTTACTGCCAGAGTTATGTGCTAAAACTGTCATAAAAATAAGGATGAAAAATATTTTTGCAAGTGCTTGCAACATTTTAATACTAGTGGCACAGAATTTGCTCAAATGGAAACATTTTGGTAAATGCTTACAGAGCAAAAGGCACCACATTTTCTTAATACAAATTAAAGATAGAGCATTAAAGGTCACATGCAAAACTTTGCCAAATAGCTCTTTACAGTTTGTTAAGAGAAGCTGTGGTCTGCTTGTGACATGGAGAAGAGTACTGGTTTGACTGTCTTTGTGAAAGTCTGAAGGATCAATGGAGCAAATCATGGAATGAGAAGAGCTAAGTTCTACAAAGACAAAGATCTGGGCAAACCTTCAAGTTCTAAGGTGACGAACAACAACCCTGAAAGCTCATCAATGGATATTGCAGGTTTCAGTCTCCATTGACTTTCCATCTTGGGCTCTGCCAGCTGTAATATTACTGTTAGTCTAACGCTGAGGCTCTGGAGGAGCAGCAGCCTGTGTGGCGGATGGCAGTCTCACCAGGAGGTATATTCGAAAAGCTGAAGGAGGAGGCAAAGTCAATGGAAAATTATTGCTCTAATTTTTCTTTTTAACGGACAATAGTGCTTTCAGTAATTCATAATAAGCAAAACATTTTTCCTACTTCTACAATATGTTCCTATGGTTCATAAAGGCAAGAGTTGGACCTGAACTGCATAGCGCCTTGGCAATCATGCAGTCATCTTCAAGCAAAAGATAAGGTCAGAACTCCAAAAATGTTTTCGAGCTGGTTCCTCTCAATATTCTGTATTACTTGGGTTGAGGATGAAAAACTCTTTAGTATAAATGTTTTAAAAAACCCACTATAAAGACTAGTATAGGTGTGCAGTTATGTTAACTTTGTCTCCATTTTTCATCTGTAAGAAAGAAACATCTTTTTTGATATGAGCACTGCTTGAGAAAGAAAACACTTTAGGTATGGTATGTAGAAATGGAAAAGAAAATTAGAAAAATATTTTTTTCCAGATTCTATTTTGTTAAATCTCCCTTTTTTTGTGATCAAAGTGATCAAAAATATTTCACAGTTTTAAGTGCCGGGAGGAGTTGTTTTTTTCTTTTTTCTTTGAAACTCAGTTTGCTGCTAAGGGTTGCTTCTGCCTTTGACAGGGAAACTTTGAAGGGAGGTTTTGAATGGTGTCAGTTGAAGGCATTTGGAAATGCACATTAAATAAGTCAAGGCTGAATAGTAGGAATAGGGTTTGTGTTGCTTGAGTTGTTATACTTCTATTAAAAATTGTTAGTTTGTACAAATTATACTATACTATATTACAAAGAGTTCAAACACAACAGAGTTTCTCAGTTTATTGTAATTTGAAAGGAATCTGTTGTCTTACTTTTGCTTTGCCTTAATTGCTAAGCACATTACAAGATATAATTTGTCTTGTGTCAAAATCATCAGAAAACATCAACCTTTACTCCCATGAGTAGTTTGGTTCAATAGATCGAATTTTATGTAGAATCTCTTAGTATGAAAATGTTTTCTTCAGCTTGGACAATGCTCTTGCATACTGTAGCCTCTCTAAAGTGCTTCAGATGGTTTCTATTTTATCTCCAACTCATTTTTAATGAATCTGATACCCTAATGAATCTTTTTAATGAATCTTTAATTTTAATGAATCTTTGAATCCTGAATTGTCAAACTCTGGAATTGCAGATACTTTGTCAAAGCAGTAGAATAATAAGCAATCACAATATGTACTGGTATACATTTCTGTAAAATGATGAATGGAGTGGGAGAAGGAATGTCTTTAATTATTTGAAAGAAAAAAATAGCCATAGATCAGAAAAACTATCTAGTCTGATGAAAATTAGTTTAAAGAAATATTTAAGTGACTGTTGAAGGGAAAATATGCTGTCAAGCAGCTTTATTAAGTTATGCAATAGGTTTTTAAAGAGAAAGTCTTCTCATTTGAGACATATAAAGTTTCAAGTGGTAGAAAACTAAAAATTTTGTGTAGTGTGGTAGAGAGATGCACAGAATGGTCCTTTCCTGTAGGAAAATACTTCTCTAATATTAGAGTATCTATCTGTGTGAAAACATAATGGCAAAACAAGTCATCCCCTTTCTCTTGTATAGGAGATGGAAAGGGAGTGGAGAACTGGATAATATAGAAGGAGAAATGGCTAGACTAGGTATAGATACAAAAATAGCATTCAGATTCTAATCTGCATATATTATAGTGACAGGCACCACACACAAAAGAGACATATTGGAATGTTACATGAGGAAACAATCCTACTCTTACTACTGAAGAATAATATACTCAAAGCTGCTCTGATATTTCTTAGCCAAGCTCCCTCCTGCTATCAACACTATGAACACAAGCAGAGAGAAAATTAATAAAATTATGAACAAAATCCATGGTACATAAATAAGAGAAAACAGTAGGATCAGGAAAGCATCTCTTATAATTTTTTCAATTCCAATTCTTCCCAAAGCATAGTGCAGAAAAAGGCTGATTGATTGTGTTTCCAGAGGGCAAAAATCTGTCAGAAATTAAAAGAGTTCACTCACAGGGAGTTTTGTCCTAGTTTAACTGAAACTCTCCTCACCTCACAGATGTGTGTAGGAGCCATTATCATGCCATTATCCTGTCTGTCAAACCTTTTTGAACATGTTTTCATAAATCCCAAAAGGAATAGATGGACTGTCTCACCACCATCATCTTTCTCTTTTTCTGTAGAATACAAAAGTCACCAAGTAGACTAGCACAAGCTGACCAACTCACTCATCATTGACAGATTTTTGTCACTGCTTGAGATGATATTTTGGATACAAAGGCTTGAGTCCCAGATCGAAGTAGTAGGTAAGAAAAAAATACTCCAAAATTTACAAGTTAATTAATCCCTTCACACAGTGCTATAATAGAACTATATTATATTTGTAATGAGTATCTATCCACTGTCACGTGTGGACATATGAGCTCTGAGCAATTTAATCTAGTGAAAGGTGTCCCTGTGCATAGCAGGAGGGTTGGAACTAGATGACCTTTAATGTCCCTTCTAACCCAAGCTATTTTATGATTCTATAATATTTTTGGAATTACCTGCATACTGCTTATCTCTGTTTCCATTTGAATGGAGAAGCAATAATAAATAAATAAATAAAATGTCCAGTGAGTGAGTAATCTGATTTTTGTGTTACAGATAAAGAGACCAAGGAATAGAGGGGCAATTCAAAAAAAAAAAAATGCATACAACTAAAAGGACCAGTGTATGAAGGGGTTTTTTTAATCATTTAGATGGCTCATTGCAGTGAACATGCAATTAAAGTTGTGACACAAAAAATGGAGTAAATTAATGCATCCTGCCTATGTTTTGAGTCAGTGGCAAAAATGAGAAAAGCACACATCAAAATTGTCTAATCTTGCAGTGAGACCCTGTCTTCTCTAAAATCTAGTATAAAATACCCATTGACTTGCATTTTATCCATAAACTTAATGGAGTTTTAACATTTTATTCAGTTGAGCTGAGTCAGATCATCCAGATTTTAAATATCAAGCAAGCATCTTTCAAAGAAAGTAGATGCCAGTGCTTACTAGACAACTTGCAACAGAGCTCTGTGATTCTAAATAAAGTGAGACCAATTCAGAAAAGCTTGAGGAATAGCTGGTCTCACCTGATCAATTTTATAAAGAGATTTTGGAAGATCATTGAAAACCAGGAAAGAAGCCAGTAGGGCAAAGTAGGAGAGAGAGGTCAAGAATAACAGTTGTGAATGCTGGGTAAGTGTCAGAAAAGAGGAAGGATGGAGGCTCAAATTGGAACCATTACCTTTAAAATGGCATTTAATAATAAGTTTATGGTTTGGTGGTTTAAATTTACATTTGGCTTCAACTTGAAACCTAGGCTGTTAGCCTGATTGCAGATTTTTTATGTTAAAAATATCTGATCCTATGTTAATTTTAAACCCCAGATTAATTATTTCTGTATTAAAAAAAAAAAGTCATCTGGAAAACAAAAGAAATATATCACATTAAAATGAAAAACAGATTGTAGATATTTCTGTAAACACATATTCTTTATTTGCTGTTGTCATTGATCACCTTTGGGTTTCAGAGAGGTAATTGGCCTTTTGAAAAACATTTACTGCATCTGGATGTTGGTTGCCATATCAAAATCTCTCTACCTGATGACTGCTGACATTGATCCACTCTAGCCACTGACACAAAGTCTAACTGTCTTTTCTGTGAGATTTCCATGCCCTTGTAATAGTAGTTGTTCTACTAGCCCAGAGATATTTAAAATCCGCTTTTAAAATTCAAATTTTTTAGTTCATGGGTTTATGCACTGAGTACTTACATGAAATGAAATAAAGCAAAGAATCTTTAAAAATATATGAAATTAAATGTAAAAAGGCTCTATCTGATTATCTGATCCTTGGGTGAAGCAGAGTGGAATGAGTGTAAGTTCCCAAATACATTAATCATACAGTGTAAGAATGGTGGAGAGGGAGTAGGTTGCATTGCTATGACGGGAAATGACATTTTACAGTTCAAGTCAGGGGGACTGGAACAGACTTTTAAGGTGAATGTGAAGAGTTCATTCAGAAGTTGTATGCATTATAAGGCAGTCTTACTATCATACTGTACCTTGTTTACAGCTGTCAGAGGGGACTCAGTTTGCTCTACAAAACTGAAAGGGTCTAGTGTTTAGTCCTAGTGGCCATGGGCAGGTACTTAGGAAGACTAACAAGCAAACATATGTGATACTACTCCTTAGCAATTTTCTAACCTTCAACTTTTCCATATCTGGGGATTCCTTGATTACATATTATTTTATTAATTAAGGAATTCCCAAATTATTTCTTTCTATGAATAAAATCAATCTTCCAATTAGATTATACAAGCTTTAACACAGTGTTACATTTAGTACAGTCTAAAGAGAAAGAAAAGAGTAAGGGAAATGTAGCCTGTTTCAACTACATATTTTTCAATTTCATCACAGGTGTTTCTGTACCCTTTCACTCTTATCAATGGGTTGTGAAATAAGTAGGTTGCAGAACAATGCTATGGATGCTATTTGGTCCAGCCTCCGTACTAGATCAGTCCCAATGCATGGTGATAGAAATGCAACCTATAAGTTAGCTCCCAAATGGCACAGAAGACCAACTAGCACTGACTAAATACTTCTTAAGTGCTTTTTTCTCTCTCATACTCTATATTACAGGAGTTAGTTAGACACTTTATTTCACCTTAAATAATGAAGGGAAATGAAGCTGATATAAAGTGAAGATTCTATGTGGATTTTGCTTTAGCTAGGCTTTACCAAATGAGATTAAAACAGTAGGTATCTAGTCTTGAATTTGCTTGTATGTTTTTAGTACCTATTTTCTTTTAGTAAAATATGCACCCTAAAAGAGGTTCTGATAATTGTGAACTGGAACCGTTGTTTGCTTACATGATTAATTAATTAATCCTTACTTGATTAATTTTCTGCAGTTCTAGTTGCTCAGACTTTGTACAAGTAACTTGTATGCCTTGCTCAACAGTGTGCAATTCCAGTTTCTCAGGCAGTATCTTCTTCAAAAAAAAAGATTTAATTTCATGTGAATGCTCCTTATCAGAGTTTCATTCTGGTGTATGTCAATATGCTGTCATATACCATATAGGATTTTATATACTATATCAACAGAACTGAAAAGAAAATTGTAACCCATAATAGCACAAATTCAGGTCAGGCATTGCTTTTCTCATATGGTGCCTGGGGAATATTCTTAAAGATATTTTCAGGAGAGAAATAATTATCTCTGTAGTGACTTAAAAGCAAACAAACAGCCCCTTGCACAAAAAAAAAAAAATCACAAACAAAACTGGAGATAAAAACTACCTTCTAGATTCATACAATTGAACACAAAAACATGAATCTTATGATAAAGAAATATATGCAGAACTATGTACAGACAAAAGTTAACAGAGCTCATTAATCAGAGATTTGAACATATTTTATTTTAGGCAAACACAAACTATAATGAGTAATGGGGAGAAACAATGAAGCTTCCTAGCCAAAATTATTGTGCAAACAGATTGATCCTTATTTTCCTGAGAGTTCTAATGTAATTACTATGGAATGACAATAGGTCTTCTGCTGATTTCTATACGTCACTGTTTTAGTTAAGGTCTTAACTTAAAAAATGTGTAAATCTTTATGTTAATGGATGCAGTTCTTCATTCAGACAGCAAAAGCTACATTTACTTCACAGGAAAATTGTAATAATGATAAAGTCATTTTACTCAGGGAAAAAGAAAAAAAACTTAAACCTCTCCTGTGGAGGATAAGAACTCAGAGGAATACTATGAATAATTTAAGGATCAATTAGCACGCTGCTGTTAGGAACTTCTGCTAATTCTTTACAGACAGAGTGGGTCTTTTTCTGTGAAGACAGCAATAATTTCTATATTATTTATGAAAGACAACAAATTATTCTAGCTTTTAAGACATGGAGTGATATGATTAATCAGTTGGAGCTGTAAAACAAACCTGGCTATTCCGCCCATTTTATACAGATTAATTTTTCCAGAATACTAATACCCAGATTTATAAAAGAAAATCTGCAAGTAAATATGTCTATGCATATACGTGAAATCCATTAATTATATCATAATAATTGATACATTTCTGCTAACAGATAGAAGAGTGCAAGGCAATAGTCAAGTAATCAACAAGTAAGTTTACCTCTGAAAACATGTGTATATGTAATGTGACAGACTGGAATTGCTCATTAAAATGCTGAATTGCTCTTTTGACAGATGCATGAGCACAATTTCTGTTTACCTGTTCAAGTTGTATAAGACTCATGTAGGGGAAGGAGGAATTTTTCTTGCTCAAACTGTCATGAAATGACTTCCTCTACTGCAAGAGTTCGGAACAATTATATGTACTCAGAATAATCCAATGACACTGCCAAGTAGTTAATTCCGATTTTCTTGAAGCAACATATTCTGATGGCTGAGGAGTCCACATATTTTAATGTGTATTAAACACATATTTTAGTGTGTAATTTAATATCAGGATGTTCAAATAGCTATAGAGGGGTGAGCCTTGGAAGTCCTACTAGTAGCTCAGTCAAGAAACATCCAAATTCAAATCCATTTGCAAGCCAGACTGCATGTCTTAAATTGGAGGACCTTGTTAGTACATGGATGATGTATCTATGTTCTAAGAGCAGCCTCTGAATTTAGTCCCCAGAGATGTTTAGCTGAGATCATGCAGTCTGCCTGCAGACTACCTGCAAGCACTCTGCATGGTGAAAAAGCCCACATGCTCTCTAGCCATACACTCTCAAGTGTTCTGGCTTGCTGGGCAAGCTTGAGTGGTCTTGAGGACTGCCTCAAAGCTTCCCTCTGCAGACCATAGAGACTTACATGGGAAGCCAGGAGAACTATGTTTTGAACATTTGTCTAAATGCTAAGGCCTACAACTCATAGTGCCAAACCATACAGATAAAACTTATTTTGTGTGTGGGATACACATTTTTTTTTTTACAATTATAAGACCAGCATGCAATAAGATGCATAATGGGGGGCGACTGATAACAGAATTACAAGGTGCATACAATAAACTGTTTGAAAGGTGAAGAAAATTTTATTCAGCTGTAAGTTTAGGACTTATCAATTAAGAGTTTTACAGCCCTGAAATACTTACACTGTAGCAGAACTAGGAATACAGTTTCAGGGATTGGCATAATATGAATTTCATAGTTTCATAATAGAATTGCCTAGCAGAAATACAGAGAAGACAGCATGATGACTGTGTAGTACAGTAGAATGGTAGTTGTAAGTGGATCCTCTATTAATACTCCAAAAATTATGATTAAATATTTCTTATGTCATATTTCCCTTTTGCACTGGGTATTGGTGAATATCAGCATGGTGAGATGTTTTGTTCTTAGTCTACGGCATGCAGGTGGATTTGTAACTTGACTCGGTTCTGAATTCTACTCTGATAGATGGGCTCCTAAATGCATGACTGCAGTGTCCACCTTTACATCCCTCTGTTCTACTTCTGAAGCTGCCCTTAACTCCTTTTGTGGTCACAGTTATTCTAAAGTAGCACAGTTTTGGTAGCCATACATGTAGATTAAATCCTTGATTAGGTAAAGAATGCCATTTTATTTTCTAATGCAAAGATGAAAAATTGTTGTTATTTGTGTCACTTTGAGAGATTTTCCATGTAATGTTTCCATGTTTGTTAGCATTTTGGAAAAGAGGTTTTACCCCATGACCAATGAAAAGTATTTAATTTGAAAGTCATGCTGCTCTCATCCTCATTAACATTCTCTTACTGCAGGATGTCAGGAGTTTGTAATTTCTCTTCCTGTAAAGTCATAAACACAAAAATGTGACAACATTTTTATTTCTCAAGAACATCACAAAAGAGAAATTAAATAATTTCTTACATGAGTAAAAATGTATTTTATAGATATATTCTGCAGATAAGAAAACCACCTGGTAATTTAGCTAGTAGGTAGGACGTCTGTGAGCACTGATCAATATAGGATATAGAGTATTTAATTACACGCTTGGAACTAAAATCTAACTAAAATACTAAAAAATGTAGTTGTTTCAAGCAATTTTAAGCAATGTGTTAAAGAGGAAATTTCAGATGTTGGCAAAAGTATGTGGAATTTGTGTTAGTCTCATGTTTCTGTGGCTTTTTCTTCTGATATATGTAAGAAGGAATATGAATTGCAACTGAATCTTTAGTTATAAAAATAGTATTGTACTACAAGAAAAGGGAATTTCGTTGCTTGAGAAGATGAGTAATTTATTCAAAGCATGAAAGGAAAATTAACTAAATATAGCTCCTATTTTTCTCTTGTTTCCTAGTTAGAAATTCTCATATTTTACCAAGAATAGTAATTTATCTTACTTTTTCACTTATGTTCACATACAATGTATATTATTTTTCTCAGCTATATGTTTAGTAGTCTTACCTAATTTTGTAATAACATATTTATTTTTAAGAGAATTATGTGGCATCAGAAAAGTGTGTGTGTTTCAGAAGAAAAAAAAACAACCTGTACTTTTTATTTCTGTAGCAAGACTTAGTTGCTTGTATTCAAATTTGAAGGGCTAAACTATCCAGAGGGTGTTCAGGGGTTGATGTTTCCTTCATAAGAATATTTTGTGCTATATCTCTATTCAGATCAGAGTATCAAGAACTTTAACATCTTCCTTAAGAATGTAAGTATGCTACAAATAATAAAAATTAGTGTGGATAAATCTACTTCTCTACAATGAATAATCCAATAATAAATACAGTTATTTATGGTATTGTATGTACTAGCAAGACCAACAAGCCAATACAGGGTAACATGTTTTTATGCACACAGGACTCTTGTCTCTGAACACCTGAGGTTGTAATTTGTAATTTTCAAAATTTAATGGATAGTGAAAAAACTAATCAAATTTAATAATGCTCAACATGATAGGCTAGAGAAAAAAAAAGTACTGAAATACCTATGTTATTATAGACATTAGCAAAGATGCTTTCCCTTAAGACAAATTGTAGTTCTGTAGGGAAAAAGGTGTTAATTGGCTACAGTCAACAAACAAGACCTATACAAATATTTACCAATCAGGAAAAAAACGTGATGTATTTTTTCTTTCATTTATCTAGCAGTCCCATGCTACTTATAAATATGTTTATTTTCACCCCTTTACAAAGGAATCACACTTATACAAGTGGTAAGAAACTGTCATTCTCTTTATACCCAGAAACTAGCTGTGAATGAAAAAAAAAGAAACTCTGGGTTCCAGTTATATATTCAAATCCACTTTGAATAAAAATACACCTATGTAATAAAGCTAAAATGATGATTATTAAAAAGCATTTGTAGTGGTTTTGTAATGAAATGCATGAAAGGGAAAACACAAACTCTGAGTTCATGTCGAATAAGAGTATTGAGTATTTGAGAAGAGACCTTTTTTTTTCTATAATTTTAATGCTAAAAAAACCAAGTCAAGGCCAATGTATCTGTAGGAAAATATCCTTCCTCATCATGACATAAAATGTTTTTAAAATAATGTATATGTCTCTAAGTATGATTGCTGTACAGTTTAAAATTTATGTCACCTTCAATACCTAGTGTTTTAACTTCATCTGAACTTGTTAAAGCCTGAATCTATTTTAGTGAATTATCAGTAAAAAGCCTTAAAATGTTTTGTTGTGAAACATTACTGAAATAGTTCAGAAGCTACCAAATACTAATGTAAAAGAATTTTTGTGTAAAATTCTCTTACTGTGAGCAAAGATCTGAATTGTATTATGAGAATGGACATTAGAAGCAAGAGCAATGTCTGCTTAAAGTAAATGTTAACACTGAAGATTCAAATCAATGACATGAACAATTGCATATCTAATTGATGATTCAGGTAGTGTCTTATTTTTGGGAAAGCAGCACTATACTGTACATCAAAGAGTATATGAGCAGTTTTACATGTTTTACAGATCATCTTCAAATTATTTTGTCTGTCAGTTTTATTGTTCACAATTGCATTATTTTTCATGTATTTTGCTTTCTGAAGCAGTTTATTACACCCTTGGTCAGCATTTCTGAGCAGTAAGAATGCTGTATAAATAATTCTAGAGCAATGACATCTAATGGATGTTGCAGCCCTACTATAGACAATCTTTGGTTCAGACACAATCTGTCTCAGAATAACTAATTCTATTTCACTCTGTTATTAAATTTATTTAAATCAGTAATATTATGTAGTGAAATTTAAAAAATGAAACATGTTTTGCTAATAATTTGCTTGTTTCCTGTAAGTTCTTTTTGTTTTATTTTTTTTCCCAGTTTTTGGTTATGGTGGGAGAAGTTTTAGAATTTTTTGTCAAAGTAACTCTTGAGAAATTTTTTGACAATTTTGCAAGATGCACTATATTAGTTAGATCTGGGAAGATTTTAAAAGTGCAACTTGTAATTGTGAATACCACTGTGACAAAACAGTAAAGTGACAGAGAAAATTACAAAAAAAATCCTGTGAAACCAAACGCCCAAAGTCCCCAAAAAACAACTAACCGGGAGGATATAAGGTTATTTAACATTTCTGGTTATCCCTTAATACACTGTTTCAAATTTTAACTGGTAACAGTAAAAAGGTTTTTCCCTGCTATCCCCTACACCTCACTGCAAATTCTTGTCCCTTCACAGCCTTGAATGGCTCCATACCCTTCAGTACTGATCCTGCACAAGCTGAAAGCAGCATCAGTTTTTGCATGGATTGTGACACAAACACCATTAAATCCTTAGGCTGTGATGGGCAGGCATGACTTGAATGAAATTAGTTCTGGAAAACTTAACAGCCACCTCATGGCTGATTAAGGAACAGCATCATCCATTATTTTGCTGAAAGATACTGACAAAAATCCTTGAGGTGGGTTTAAATCAGGCATATCAGACTTCCATTAAGTATATATGCTATTTCCTGGAAATAAAATAAGATCACTGAACTAGTAAACATGAAATATTGCAGGACACCTTCTGACAGGAAATCTCAAGGACAGTCAGTCAGAAAGCTCAGCAATCTGTTCCATCTGAAACACTGTCTCACTGGACAGAGTAATGGAATTATCAGAACTTTCTCCCTGGCTAAGGATCACACTATGCTGTGAAGAAAAACCTCAGGAGCAGAAACATGTGCAATAAATTACAAAAACATAGCTCTGATCAGGATGAAAGTAAAAAGTAGCCTCCAAGTCAGTGTCAAAGACAGGACAATGTATGATAAAGACAGTGTATGAATCAGGTGGACCTTCAGTCTGGTCTAAAATGATGACTCCTGCATTCTCATGAAAGCAAAAAGTGGCGTTTTTTAGACAAAAAAATGCAGAAGAATGTTGATAGCCAGAGAAGTGCCCTTGGGAACCCACTTCTACAAATGTGTGCCCTTTTGCTCATTACTTTCCACACAACACAGAGCTGCTGCCTTTTGCAACAAGGGATTCCTCAACAATTTTACAGTCTTACCATACAGATGACACACCATTTTCTTTCCCAGAGAGCAGGAATCTCTGTCCTCTCAGTGGTATAGTACTGGGAGACCTGAGCATTTGTAGGTATAAACATCCTTAGTGCTGTGTCCCTATCCGGAAATGTAATATTCCATACCAAACTAGTCTTACTGACACTGTTAGCCTGTAAATAATGGTACTCTTTGTGATTGCTTATTCATATATTTATGAAGTGGTGATTGTCTTTTTTGAGGGATAAAAAATAAGGAATAAACAAGATTTCTGTGCTTTAACCTCAGTGTAAGCAGTGGCAGACTACTTTCAAAGGATGCTGAGAGTAAGTAATTTAAATGCCAAGTAGCAAAAGTTGTCAAGAATATTTCAAACAGGTTGACTGGCTTTGAATTGTAATGTTTCATTTAATTTGTTTCATTACATAACTGCTTTAGGAACATCTCTTAGTTCGAACCTCTCTTGACTTTTGTCACTCACTCTCTGAATCTTCTCCATAGAAACCTTAGTCAAGGTGAGGTATTTGTATTGGCTAAAATGATAAGAAGGTCAGAAAAAATATCAGTCTTTAAAAGCTGTGTTCATTGTATACTGCCTGAAATGGAATGGTGTCCTCTTCTTATTAAACTTTGCTAATTCTAAGAAAGATTTTTCTTCACAGAAAGGGAGTTTACTGACTCAGAATGTCTGATTTTCTGAGCAGAGACCTTAGGTTAATGGAAAATCTCACAAACAACAGCATATTTCTTTAAAGTCAATAAATTGTCCGTTAAATGTTCTATTTTTGATGGAAAAGTAATTGTTTGATGTTTCCTTTTGCAGTTTAGGAAGACATACACTTCTGCTGCATTTTCACCTTCATGAAGGAGGAAAATATCTTCTACTAACATGTCAGGGTTGCAGCTCTCTGTTGTTAATTTGCTTTATGTTCAGGCAACATCTTGGATTCATTTTATCGTAAAATTGTCCTTAGTGCATATGATCCCCTCCTGAAAGAGATAAAAAATGTAATTAAAGTCTGATATGATCCACTGTCAGAGATGGAGCATTGAAAAAAAAAGAGCTTTTAGATTTAAGACTGGTACTGCCAAGCCTAGTGTAAATCTCATGATTTAACAACCTGAAATCTGTCTTTCTTTTAATTTTATTCTATACTAAAAGCTAAACATAATTTCTTCTTATTTATCTTCAGTGTTCATATCTTTGTTGATCTCTATTTTTAACATTTGGCTATGATTGGTAAGGTGTTTTTTTCTCTTACCACAACATGATGCCAGAAGTTGCGACTTTAGAAATGTTATATATCCCATTATCTCAAATTGTGTGAGATGATAGCAACTGTTGTAACAATACCTGTTTACTAGTCCATATCTAGCAAAATCCAGTCTTGATAAAAGTTATTATGTTACAATTCTAGTAAAATATTTTGTTACTACAGTGTTCCTCTTAACATTCTTCTGTGAATTTCTGGAACAGTTATTTATAATTCTATCCAAGATAATGGTCATTTGTATGACAGGAATTCTTGATGAGTTCCCATGTGGATTATGAAAAAAGAGTCAAAATCAAGAAAAAGCTAGAAAACTTCTGATAAAACAAATTTCATCTGGAAATGCTAAAAATCAAGAATCAATGGAGAAAACTAAAAAGATAATTTGATATTTTTCTAGTTTTAAGGAAAAATACTTAGGAATAGAAAACATTTCTTCTCTGTTTCAAAATTTGTGAGTGCATTACAGTAACACTGACAATATCAAATTTGATTATTAAGATACTTAAATGTAGTTATCTAAATATAAATCTTTACATGGGAGCTTGGTGTTTGTTAATGGAGATCTAGAAGCTGGTTCAATTGCCCACTGAGAGTGTTTTGAGATCCCTGTAGGAGTCCTACCTGGCCTACAGCTTTTGCTGTAGGGCATAACTCCTGCCTCATCTCTCAGCTGCCTTGTGAGTATAGTTTAGATACCATAAGGCATTTAAAATTACACCAAATTCTTACATTTTAGCACTTGCTCACTATTTAGCTGTAGTACCACTACTTAGCAGAGGAGGGGAAAAAAGCTTTGGTACAAGATGCTTGATGAACTTTTTGTTTCATTCTTCTTTTTCAGTAGTATGTCTTTATTTCTCTGGCTCCTTGTGCAGTTCAAAAAATCTAATGTCACACAGTGTTACAGAACATACATCTGGTAAACATAGCTAAATGTGAGTAGTTTCCAAGTCTGTTTTAATATCCCAAGACCACATAGTCATGAATGAATAAACAGAGGCTATTCAAGTACAAAAGTGAGTCTTTTTGTAGAAATGCCATATATTTAACCCTGAAAAAGAGAATTTATGAATAACTTCTTCTCTATATTATCTTTCCACTCTTACTGAGCAGGAAATTTCGTCCAAAATTATGAAAAAATAAACAATAATAAATGCTCATTTTATGCCACTGATTAATAAATATTGAAAATTTGCATCAGATTCTGTAGTATTCAATTTCACTGTGTGTTAGAAATGTAAGAAATGCACTCTTCAGCATTTGCTTTATTTCTTTTGGTACTATTCAACTCGCATTAAATATTGACAAGTTTCCCATCTGACTGTATATGGAAATGTGTACACCTTACATGCTGGTTAAGAGAGAATGACAAAGCGGCAGTGAAAAGACTCCACCAAAGACAGTTGTCATCAAACTATATCCCTGTAGAACACTGCTGTGAATTTCAAAGCTGTGATATTGCTTATCACTGTGTGAAAGTGTAACTTGCTTGTCATCTTGGAAAAGCTGCAAGTAAGGAGACCAAGGATGAGAGAATGTGAATAGATGAGGAAAACACTTCTTACCCAGTTTCCTGTTATTTTTGTTTGTCATAATCACAGATTTTGCAGTTGCTATACAAAAAGAAAAAAAAAATACCAATAAGTGATTGCCTAGACTAAGCATTCTTAATCTTCCTGGAAGCATGTAATCAGCAATACTTTAATTCTCCTCTGGATAATGCTCCTCTGGAAAATGTGTCAATGCCCAACCCATATCAAATAAAAGAGTATTTCTGGTTTCGTTTTTGTTGATTAATTAATCTTTGTTTATACATAATTTATGATGTTTAGAATCATTAATGGCTAGTTTCAGTCCTCTTTTTGCTCTTGCAGACAAGCAAAACAGGAGGTATATTTCCAATATCAGTGTTTGAGCTGACGTTTCTGTGTCTTGCTAATACACTCTGTTTTCTCCCTATGCTACCAAGTGACCACAGCTTCAGAGTCATAGATAGGTGGTTCTGTAGGAAGGTCTCTAATGGCCAGAGTCTACAATTTCTATTAAATGATGTCCCAGAAACAATATGTTCACATGAGTAGTATCTATGGTGGTGGGCACACAGCATTGGGTCTGTTTCCTTTTAACAAGGATTATGTCTTAGTTTAGAGAGTAAAATCTGGACTTTTAATGAATAAAGGATCTTTTTTATATTATATAATCATCCTAAATGCTGATTTTCAAAGATTATTTGTACTTTTATTTTGCAAAGTTCAAGCCAATAAACAGATTAAATTAGAACTCCTTCCAATGAGCTCTTGGTTGATTTTTGATTAGCATGTGTCACATTTCAGTAATGTCAGTCCAAACCTCTTACTCTAATTAGAAGAAGATAATAAGATATGACCTTTTTTAATATGGTGTGTCTTATGTTTCTTGTGTTGCAGCACATTTGACACTGAGCATGACAATCAAAAAGCAGCTGGTATTAAAATAATATAAAAGTAAAATACACAATGTATAAAAAAGTCTTACATAATCAAAATAATGCTGCAAATTGAGTAATATGAATATCATATTTTAGCAAATGTATCATGCTCTAATACAATATGGCATGCCAGTAGTGTTAATGCCTAATATGAAATGATGTGATGTCTAATACAGAAGTAAAACAAGTTTTAAAACGTTGGAATTTCCTGTGCACCAGAAAATTTGACTGCCGTCTGGCTCTAAAGACAGAGGAGTGGTGAGGGTGTGAAGAAAGATCGAAAAATAAGATGGGATAGTTTGAAGAAAAATCCAAGATGGTGTGGCTCATGCTTTAGTGAGATTCATCCCCAAGAGAAGTTTATAACCTTTGGTAATATCTTTCTGTGTTGACTTTCCCTCTGCACTGAGCACATGTTGGACACAGGGCCAGACTGCTGCTGTAAGAGGCAGGAGCAATGAGAATGCACTGGCTCAGTAGCACATCATGTCTGCACAGTGCAAATGCCCTAGGGCTAAAAAATATTAGGACCCACCCTGAGACAAATACCTCTGTGCTCATCATCATAACCTACTGAAAGCTCAGATTAGGGGCCACCTTTGCTGCAGACTGAAGTAAAGGGGGGGGGGGGAGATTTTTCTATGGTATAAAAACATAGAAAAAATGCTTATTGTAAGACCCAGAAGTAGCAAGATAAATTTGGGTACCCAGTTTGTAAATTCATAGGTCTAGCAATGTCCATGTTAGTGATGCACTAGATTAAGGGAAATTCTAGTTTAAAGTAAAGGAGAGATGCTACTTAATGCAATACTCTGATCAATGAAAAGGGAGATCTGTGGACAGCCATGCTTTACATGTGTGTGGAGGTTTGGGTTGATGTGCTTGTTCATTTGAATATTTGGTTCAGTTCACTTGCATTAAACTGAGAATCTCTGACAATTCTACAGTATGTGACTCAGGGACTTTTATGTCGCCTATAAGAAAGCAAAATTAAAATTGATCCTTCTTTTTGTTTTTGCAGGGTTTTTTTTAGTACAATGAGTATTTCTTCCAGCATCTTCAATTTTAGGTTGCCCAATATTGCCATATAATTCAGGAGCAGGAGTGGAGCACTTTGTTGAGGTAGATCAGGAAGATTTTGAATAATATTGTGTTTTCGAACAGACAATGGCTGGCTACTATTTTGGAATTCTGAAAACTCTAGGGAAAATTTGGGAATTATAAATATATTTCATATTAGACTGAATTTTAGAGATATCCTAGGTACATCAGGACTCATATGTCTCATATATTAATATGAGAAAGTTACCCCTGACAACTGGTATACGCGTATTCATATGGATAAATAAATAAATGAATCTTCACAAATCAACTTTAAAAAATTCCAGTTTTTAAAAAAGCAATTCAGCACTTCATCAACAGATAATCTGAAAGAAAAGATGGAAGACCATGACTTCAGGATGTTAAGGATTTTTTTCTCCCTTAACAACAATATCTGTTTTCACCCCATGACAAGATCTGTAAGCACAATTTGGTGTAAGCAGTTGATGTTCATTTGAATGAAATGGGCTTATATGAAAGTTGAATTTCACCCAATAGTATTTATTTTGATAGGACTTTTGAACTTAATTAGAAACCATATGATTAGGATCTTAATTACGGTTGTCACCTTTCAAACTATGAAGTAAGAGCATTCTTGCATATATTGGTTTTTAAACTTCAGCCCTTAGAATCTAAAAAAATAAGATTAAAATAACTGCTTTCATTCACAAAATTATAGATTGTAGGTAGAATTCTGGTGGAAATATTTAACAATACATTTGTATTATTATTATAAACAATTAAGTGCTTAATTTGCAAAGCAGTTCTTGTTCATCTATTATTAGGCTTCACAGATTTTTATTATAGCATCAGGAACAAAATAATTAATAATAGTAACAAGAATAAAAAATTATATAACAACATGGCTGTAAGAAATAATATAAAGACTACTTTCTAATTTTAGGAGGTATACATTTGTCATGCGGTGAAGCTTGTTGGCATAGTGACCATTAAATATTCCTAATTTACTAGTGTTCATTGTAACTAGTTTGGCTCAAAGAGGTAGGAACTCTTCGACTCAGAGAATAAAAACTTATATATATGGTTGACATTATTTAGTAACCTATTTTCTGCACACCGTTTCATTTACTGGAAGATATGGGCAGTATTACAAATTATGATGCCCATAGAGTATAATTCAGAGAAAGATAATTTCCTGCTTTTGTGTTTCATCCAATTGATCCTCTATTTTTTTTTTTCCAAGAAGGTGAAGATTTACAACATATTTAGGCTTCAGAATCATTATGACCTGTCTCTGCATAACATTTGATTGTATTTTCATGCTTATCATTAAAATGAATTCCTGTTTAATTAATCCTGTTCTTTTTTCCCCTGATTTTGTTACAGTCACAGATTCAAGTTACATATTAATTGCCTTTCTTAAGAATCCATTATAATCAAAATTTGATTTAAAGGAAGTAATTATTTGAATCTTATAACTGATATTGTCCAGTCAAAAATGCTTTGGAAAAAAGAAATTGATGACTGTTCCTTTTATTTTTTTTTTAATTATACATGGAATTGTCTTAAGAGTTTTCTTAAAAAACAAACAAACAAATAAAAAAAAGAAAAAGAAAAAACACAAGTACATTGAATTAGAAATTCTTTAGAGTAGAAGAAGCACAGGTTATGTGCTTAATAAAAGCACAAATATTCCAAGTAATGTATAGTATTGTTTATTTTGACTCATATTTCCTTAGATTATTTCAGTTAATCTCATACATGCAGGAAATAAAACTGCTTCTTGGGGGGTTGTTACTTCTCTTCTGTGTATTTTTTTTAAATATATTCTAATTCTGCATTCAAAATGATAACGTTTTATTGCCTACATGCACAGATTTTCAAAATCTATGTTGGCTGAATTTTAGTAAAACAGAACATTTCTCCTGCATTATGTAAACTGGACATTTCTATCTATGTCAATGGAGTTTTCTCACCTGCTTTTTCTAAATCACTTCCAAACAGCTTTCATTTTGTATAATTTCAGAAATTTGGAATATGATTCCTTATGGTACCATAGAATTTTGTGAAAACAATTCTCTTCAAATTTCTATGGGTTTTACTCCCAGTAGTTGTGAAATTATGTGAAATGCAATAGCTATTAATGGCAACCTTTTCATGGACAGCTTCTAGGACTCAGTCACTGTCATGGTGGATGCCTTTTTTTTGTTTCAAGTTTCTACAGTGCTCAGCTAGGCTTTTTCTTCTAACAAAGCCCTACAGTGTCAATATTAGCCAAAAATTGTATAGAAATAAAATACATTCAACATACATAATTCTATTTCTTTCATACATAACTTAACATTTTTACACATAGTAGTCTACTAGATATAGATCCAGTTGAAAAAATCTTCAGTATGGTTTTGTGAGTT
>VWZF01006730.1:2377758-2480140 GCA_013396755.1 Sclerurus mexicanus | reverse complement strand
AAAAAAAAAAAAAACAACTCCAAGGCAAAATGTTATATTTAAGAGCATTTTTTATTAAAATTTAAGAGGTTTAACAGATAGATCACATAGAAGTGCTGATAAACTGATGTTTTCAAATTAACATTAGCATGAGGAGAATGAATGTGTTTCACCTTCATAAACACTTTTTTGTGAAGGAATCTTCCTAAACCTGCTGTGATGCTTCTCCTGAAAAGAAAAGAAAAAGAAAAAAAAAAAGGAACAAAAAGGAAAAAAACCCCAAAGTATTAAACTCTCGGGGGAGAATTGTACACTGAAGTGGTTTCACTGGTCCATGGAGACTTCATGTGAAGGAGGCACAGAGACATTCAGTAGCTGCAGGGATGTGCAGAGTGACTAAAATCTCCACAAGTTTTGTGTCTTCCTGTGAAGAGAGTTATGTTATTCTAGATATCAAAAAGCTTTTCAAAACTTCTGAGAAGAGCACTGCATAAAGAGCTGCCCATTAGGAAGTTATAGATAGAAGGATTTGGGTGGAATTTGAGGCACCAGAATATGTCAAAACAGATAAGTAGTGGCCGGTCTATTGAAAAAAAAAAAAAAAAAGCTAAAATATATTTACTTTCCAATTCTAGTCAGTCAAGAAGTCATCTAGTTCTAAGACTTATTTCCCCTTACCAAGATTTATTGCCATTAACTAGTTTTAGTTTTTAGTTATTAAAATGATTGTGTATGAGGAAGTATTGCTTGCACAAAAGAGAAAATGTACTACATTACAATAAAAGTCTGTGGTTTGATATTTAAATATGGATTATGTTATCATACTTAAACTGCTCTGAACAATGTAAGCTCTTTGATTTGGGCATCGATTATTCTGATTTCTCAGAAACATACACTGGATGCTCACGCTGTGTTTAAGGGCACACATCTGCATGCTGCTTTCTGCTTACTGTAATTTTTTTAGATTTTGAGGAATATATTGACAGATTAATGTTAGAGACAAAGCTATCCTCCATTCTCTGTGAAAATTGGTGTTTTCTGAACTGTTATACAAAAGGTTGTAAGTGACTTGTTATAAGGTGTTCCTAAAGGACAGAAGGTAGTTTCAGTGCTCTGGTTATTTGAAGTTATGGTTTTTGTTTCATTTCTCAGTGTATTTAAACACTTCTGTCTTTTTTTTTTTTTCTTTCTTTCTGTTGAAGACTCAAATAATGACTTTGGGATCCTTGGGATAGGTTTAAATAATTTAAAAATTGGTTACTTTATAACACCTGCATTATATATGTTGTATCATTTTGGAAGCCCAGACAGGTATTTTTGACTCTTTATTTACCTGTTTTATTGTGGTATAAGGGAAGAAAAAAGAGCATGAGAGAGAGAAAAAAAAAGGCAGTTGCAAATCAAAATTTATTTTATATAGCACTGCTTATATGTCACATTTTACAGAATTAAAATGGAAGAGGCATAATATCCTTCATCATTGCTTCAGGTGATAACAAATTTGTATTCTGATACCTAGCAATTGGTAATCAGCAGTAATTACTTTCATTACAGGAAGATGTGTGTAGATGGCATGTGCACCTGAAATTCAGCCGCAAAGCTGACAGGGTGAGTCAAAATCCAATGACTATGTCTGTGAAAATTAGTTTGGCAGTCGGGGGGAATATGATGGAAAGTGGAAAAGGAGATACTTTAGTAGAAGAAGAAAACACAAAATTAGATATAGACACAATATTGTGAAAGCATCCACCACAATAGGGAAAGGGGAGAGAGCACAGGAAGGACATGACAGCAATTAGTAATTTGAGAAGAAACATTGATACTGAGTGGGAAATTAATTCAGATATAAGAAAGGAAAAGACTAAAGAAAGAGGAAGAAAATAAGATTTACCTTAATTCCTTCATATAGGTGATCCTCAGGAAGGGCTCCCTACACTCAGTGTCTGATGCCAATGCTTCAGACCCAGTATTCTTTGTCCTTTACAATCAGCACTCTCAAATCAGAAGTCACATACAGGTCTTCTCATCCACATTTGTTTCAGCCTATTTCCTTGTCTACTCTGCAATATTCCCATGGATGCAAAGACCACCATGATCCTCACTGTCTCAGTGATCTGTGGGCGATCTGCTCTGTTTCAAAATGGTCATTGTCTCCACTGCACAGGATTCTTCTTAATACTTAAGATTCCAATTGCCTAAGCCATGACAATGACCAGTTATTGTCGACAAGAAGGTGGAAGCTATTGGACTGGAAGTGTTGTGGAAAATGTGTCTGGGTGATGTGATTCACATTCACCTTAAGAAGGGTTTTCTTTCTTTTGCACTGTGTGCCTGATTCTTTTTTCTTATTCCATATGCTATCTTCATGGCAACTGTTACAGACAACAGGAATCCCAAAGGAAGATTATTTCCCTTTTACATTGTAATATGTTTTCCTGTTTAAAAACGTCATCAATTGTGTTGAGAACAGGATATTTTTCTTTCTTTATCCGTTTCCCACAGTACATGACTTATAGACTTATATGTCTTTCTCTTTGAACTTGGATGCCCATCTCACATGTAAAGATGTGTTCTCAGGGTCTACTTACCAAGCGTCACAGAATTTTTTTCCTCACATTGTAGGTTATAATGTTGACGCAGCACATAAAAAGTACTATTCAGAATGTTTCCAGTACTGACAGATGCATATTGATAAATAAAGCAAACTTACTTAATTTTTTAAAGGTCAGAATTAAATACATACAAGGGTTATCAAGAACAATAAATGCTGAGTTAATATATATTAGTATAAAATTCAGAAATCCAGTGATTAAATAGTCTCCACATACCACAAACCAGCTGACCTTAGCCGTTCTAACAAATAAAATTTATGGGTTTCAGTAATTCACAGAAGTCACCTACACTGCCTTAGATCACATATATCTTTTATATCTTTAATGGAGGTAAGTATGAAAGGCAAACAACCTTCTATCACTGTCATGATGAATATAGAGCAGTGAGATGGTGTAGACATGCTCTTAATCAACTGCTTGATGCTTTTGATATGTTTCAGTTTGTGCTCACCGAGTTTGACAGTCAGCTCTAGCAAAATGTTTCCCAAAGTGATGTATATTTCTGTTTCACAATGCAACCAATTGTTTGTATTTGGTGCTTGTATGACTGTGCAAGAGATTCCAGCACGGATTTTGAGAATCCTGTGGCGTTATGTGTAGGAAACAGGAAGAATAAAAAGGTTGAATGACCAACCACCAGAAATAACAGAGAAAGGTCTGTTCCACTGGCTTTTATTTACAAGCAAAAACCAATATTTGTTTTTTCTTGTGATCCCTTCTTTTTTAGCATCCTAGTCTTTTACTCAAAATAAATACTCTAGTGATATCTAATGAAGTTCATTAATGACCTATATTATTTGCTTATTTTTTAGAACAAGCATCTAAGTAAACATAATTTGAAGATTTTTCAGGCTATTTGAAGACTGGTTCATGATTGTAAATTCTCTTTTAACAAAATCTGTCTCAGAGTGGTATGGTTTGACTGTGAGTTGGTGACCATTCTGGGCCACATGGAAGGCCTTTTTAAGGCAGTGAGCCTTTGGATGCATCCAAATACTCCAATGCACAGTTTGGTAGCCAGAGACTCATGATTGAGAAATTTTCATCCCAAACATCTTGTCTCGGTTCCTGCTACTACAAAATAGATAACATAAACTTAGTCAGGTTGTAAGATCATTAAAAAGAGCAAAAACAGACCTTGAGAAATTATCTGTCCCTATCTATCCATAATTCAACACCTAAGGATCAGCTGTACCTATTCCTGATGCACATTTATTTAATGCCCCAAAACATAAAATTAAGATGATGCTACCTTGCTGAGAATACCAAGAGGGGGAGTTAATCTGATTCATAAAGTGAAGATAAGAAAAAAAAATCCCACTGGAGAGGGATTAAAAATAGGCTAAAGTGAGGTCTTCTTAGCACTGATAAGAAAAAAAGATGTACATAAGAAAAAACATTTATTTGATTATCCTACTAAACAGGCAGAAATAAAGATGTGTTCAAATAAAATCAGTGAGGCAACAATAGCATGAAAGCAGAAGAGAGAAATCAGGTTTAGGTTCCTAGTATTTTATGGCGCAAGCTGATGATTAGAGGGACTAACAAAAGAGCTCGTTAAGAAGTAATAAACAAGTCAATGGGGATGATAATGGCTAAAATGCTGAGAAAAAATTCACAGGACTCTATTCACAAGAATGTTTTTCTTTTGTTTTCAATTCCAGCATAATTGCAGTGTAAAACTAGATTCATGTAATGCAGCGTCAACTAAATTGCCTCAAAACCAAATGCTTCCCATCAAAGATAAAAAGGTATGTATAAGTGAAGGGATTCTGGAATTATTCTGTATTGTTGAAATAGGCATTCAAACATTTGAAAACCATGGTGTTTATTGTGCATTATCTAAGTTACCCTGTTTTTCTGTCATTAGTTTATTTTCCATCTGTTTCATTGCATTCACTTACCTTTATCTTATTATGGATGAATGAAAGACTAATGGAACTTGAAACTCCAAATTGTGTGACATGGAAAATTAATTAGAGTAATTATTACTGGTAACAAAGAATTCCTTTCACAAGTGTATATGCCAACATTATAAGGGACAGTATATCTTCTCTATTTTACTCTAGGTAACTAAGTAAATTGTTCAAGGTCCTCTGTAATGATGAAGTCTTCAGAAGGCTTATGAAAATTCTATACTAAATTATCTGGATCCCAGTTTCGCTCTGGCCTGTAATTTCCTATGCTTTGCTTTGACTGACTGTTACAGATTCCATCACAGATTTAACTCAATCTTTGTTTACGTGTGCGATAGCAAAAAGATTAATAACAGAGGAGTCTCTTGTTGCTTATCAGTCTTTCCAGAGTGCAGACATAAAAAAACCCCAAAAACACACCTTAAACCCCTAAATTAATAAAAGTATACAAAATATAGATATTAATCACAATACTGCACATTTCTCTGATTAAAATAACTTGGAAAAAATATTTAAATAAGGGATTTGCATGACATGTAGGCAGTCCTATAGCTTACATTTTATTACAGAGTAAAAAGTAACTTTGAGAGTCTCAGTGTTGGTGTTTGCATTTTTAATACAATTTTTCTAAACATATTCATTTAAGGTCAATCCATCTCTCATGGCCTATTTTTAAAAAAAGGAAAAAAAGTGAGACCCAACTGAAAAAGTAATGGCTCAGAGGCTTTTTTTTTTTTTTTTAATCCATACTCCAAGATGAATTTAAATCATACAGCAGGACTCATTTTTAGAAGTAAAGGTTTTGAGTCAGGCAAACCAGACCCGGGGTTTTCTGATTTATTTTTAGTTCAGAGTTTGTAGGGCTTAATTGTTAGACATTTGTGAAGAAAGCGAGGTGCCTGTTTGTGTACTTGTGTCATTATTGCTGGTAACTGTAGCAGTACATATAACAAAGATGTACCTTGCATTTTCCATTACTAGGAAAAAAAAATCACAAAGAAGATATGGCCAAAGTTTTAGCCACAATAGGTATTGTGGAATATCTACCACACAATAAATTTAGTCTGAAAAATCAATGAAATTCCATTTTAGAACCGTAGTGGGGGAAAGAAATCGTTTTTCCATGTTCAGTCATTATTTTAAATAACTAATTCAGTTACTATGCTTCAGAGTGAAAAATTAAATCTGGCTTATGAATGGTTGTATACAAAAACCTACTTTAATCTGGCTAAGTTACAAGGCTATAAATCTCATATTGCTCAAAACTGAACATACTGAGTACAGAATTCATCCTTCTGCATCTTCACTCTACTGACCCAGGTACTCCTGCAAAGAGTAACAATAAGCCTCTTTAGTGGCTGTAGTGGATAAACCTTGGCTGGATGCCAGGTGCCCACCAAATCTGTTTTATCTTTCCCCTCCTCAGCTGGACAGGGGAGAGAAAATATAACCAAAGGCTCATGGGTCAAGGTAAGGGCAGGGAGAAATCATTCACCAATTTCCATCATAGACAAAACAGACTTGACTTGGGGAAAATGAATAAATTTATTACCAATCAAATCAGAGTAGGAAAAAAGGGGTATGAGAAATAAAGCCAAACCTTAAAAACCTTCCTTGCAAAAGCACCATCTCCCATCATCGTGGGACTAACTTTACTTTCTATTTTCTCCTCCTCATCAGCAGCACAGGAGGATGGGGAACAGGGACTGCAATCAGTTCATCCATCACATGTTGTCTCTGCCGCTCACTCCTCTTTGGAGGAAGACTCCTGACACTCTGCCACTGCTCCAGTGTGGAGGTCCCTCACTCCATGAACTTCTCCACAGTGAGTCTCTCCCACAAACTGCAGTTCTTCATGACCTGCTCCAGCATGGGCCCCTTCAACAGGGAACAATCCTTCAGCGACAGGCTGCTCCAGCGTGAGTCCCCTGTGGGTCACAAGTCGTGCCAGAAAACCTGTTCCAGCATGGGCCACTCTCTGCACAGACCCACAGGGCCTGTTCCAGCATGGGTTTCCCACAGGGTCGTAGCTTCCTTTGGGCAGCCACCTGCTCTGGTATGGCTTCTCCATGGCCTACAGGTGGATCTCAGCCATGGACCTCCATGGGCTGCACCAGGGGCTGCAGGGGAATCTCTGCTCCAGCACCTGAAGCACCTTCCTCACTGGCTTTGGTATCTGAAAAGTTATTTATCTCATTTCAACTTCTCTCTCCCAGTGTAATTGCACATGGGTTTTTCCCCTTCTTAAATCTGTTATCCCAGAGGTGCTACCACCATCACTGATGGGTTTGGCCCTGGCCAGCAGCGGGTCTGTCTTGCAGACATCTGGCATTGTCTCTGTTGGACATGAGAGAAACTTCTTGCAGCTTCTTGCAGCAGTCACTCCTGCAGCCACCTGCTACCAAAACCTTGCCTTGAAAATTCAGTATACAGGGCTTGGGCAACAGTGAAACACAAAAAATCCTGGTCAAAGCAATGATGACTGGATTTTCAGAAAATTTCTCAGAGTTTTTATGAGACTTTGTCTTCCCAGAGCCAAACGGGGACTTTTTCTTGTCTTCCTTTTAAACCTCCTTACCCCACCTCTTTGTAATCCCATCAGACCCGCTTCCATTCAACAGTTCCTCTTCACTTCCTGTTTCTTCCTCTGGAGTTTAATTAGTTCTTAGATATTCTCACCCACACAATTTACTTCTATTAACTAACACACTGTGTCTACCCTGTGCTGAAAAAAAGCTAAACGATTGTTTAAGCAGACTTTATTGTCTAGTTCAACTGAAATCTTCTTGGGAAAGATGCTGTTGTATTACAAAACACATTAACAAGAGGACAAAACATTACAATGTGAAAAGAAAATAGAGAAATAATGGTAATTTTAACAATGCCAAAACAAGCGTTTCCCATATTGTTTTATGTGCCTTTTTGTGTACCTTCTTATAGATTTTGTGTGCTTACACAAAATTATTTGTGTGATATGTCTCTACAGACCTGTGTTTTCCTTTTTTTTTTTCCCCGGTTTCAGGACTCAAGAACTGAAATAAGGCTGTATAAAAATAAGTTGGTTTTGTAACTTTACCTCAAGAAGATATGTTAAAAATTGGGCATCTCTGTCTCTTCCATGTATTCTCCAATAAATACTCAAGCATTTATATCCTTTGCAGCATTATTGCACTTTTAGCTTCACAGACCATGCCGTTGTACAACTGTATAGACTTGTAGCAACTGAGGACCTGTACCAGCACTTTAAGCTATATATTAACAGACATTTTCAAAATATGTAATGAAAATGCAATGGAATATGCACAAGCTTATACACATACTACAGTGGACCTAATTTTAGATAGCTGTCAATGCTATTACTAGTGCTCTTCTTTTTAATGTAACTGCTAGTACTTAAGTTACTAATAAAATAAAAATAATAGTAAATATATAATTGACATATGATATATCAATACTGAACTACTAATTATTATCATGCTACTATTATTTTAAAATAAAAATAATATTACGCTACAAGCAATAGTAAACAGCACAGGCCCAGATTTAATGTATCTTATGTGAAACTCATCATCTGTGTGAATTTCTCAGTGAAATAATAAATTTGTTTTCAACTGGTTCAACAGATTTTATTTATTTCAGTTTACTACTTGTTACTTGTAAGTTATTTCTTTCTTTTGTTGAAGTGACTAAACTAAAAGGCCATTGCTTGGCAGGAGTTTTCTTTTTTTTTAGAAGAAATATCCATAAAACATACTGAGAAATATATCCTAATTTTTTCCTTAATCCTAGTCTTTTCAATAAATTTCAAAGGAGTTTAATTGTTTTCAACATTGCTTTTTGAAAGGAAAAACACTGCAGTTGGGTCTATCTGGGCAAAAAATGAGAAAATCTATGTAAAAATGTTCTATGAAAGCTTCAGTTTAATGGAGAAAGTAATTTTCCTCTGATTTTTTTTTTAACAATAAACATTTCAACAAGGGCTGGTGCTGAAGCACATTACACAGCAGAAAAGAGAAGCTTCTGCTACTGCTCTCTGAGCTACATTTGTTACAGAAAATTAACCCAGAGAGTCTTGTTCCCCACAATGTGAGCTTAACACATTTCATGCATTCTAATAGCATAAAAAGAAAATAGGACCATAGGCACTAGCTCTCTACATTCTTGATGAGTTCCTGCTATTACACACTTGCTTCATAAATTATCTGTTGGCTCTAAGCCACATTCAGCCTTCACTTGATGCTCTGATCTCTAAATTGCCAGCGGACTTGAAATACAGGAGGATTCAGCAAGCTGTCTTCTGTTATCACCCCGGCAGCTGAAGCCTGGCATGGCAGCATGACATTTGATTGGTAGATTGCCACCTAATAAATTAATGTAATAGATAATAGGATTTAATTGCTTGACTCTCTCCTTTTTGTAGCATCAGCTAACCTGATGAGTAGCTTACATTTTTGCTGACACAGTCAGCAGTTCTGATGGTCTTTACAATAGTAATATCACTTTTTGGCCAAGTCTGAAGAAAGCCTTTGAGGGTTCACATCACTTTACTATTCCTGGCTCAGCTACCTGTATAGACCTTGTTCAGGCTCCATTTTCTACACACCCATTCCTTACCTGGGAAAACTGCTCCTAATTAATCATGAGTAGGAGAAGAGAAAGAAATGATTTTTGGATGACACTGATTTGGGAGTAGCACTCCTGCACTTCCAAATCCTTGGAAAAACATGTTGGGCTCAAAGGGCATCTCTTTTTACAAAATTTATAACAGATTCTCTTGTCATACTTGATTTTGATACTAGAGACTGTGTAAACACATCTTACTTCACACTCTAAAAGGAATTCCTTATGTTTCTGAGATTGGACTTTGTAACTTAGGAAGCATGTTATTTTCTCTGTCTTCTCCACCCTATCATCTTGTCTCACACAAACGTTGACACATTTGTATTTTAATCACTCCACCAGCAACATTAGAAAGAAGTTGCTTGTGTTGTATGCAATCCTTCCTCACTGCTGTTGGGAGGGAATAGAAATGCGGGCGAGGCATAACTTGTAACTGCATCAGGCTATCAATCACTGCTCATGAAAATGTACCAGAAAAATTTGAAAGTGAAATACATTAATGAAAAGGGATACGGATGAGTACAAGGAAGATCCCTGACAAACAGAAAGGGAGTCAGGTCTGTGGCAACGCCCCTTCAACAGTTCTATCCATCAAGAGGAAAAATAATTTAGTCCATTCTAATGAGGCTAGGATTTTTGCTAGAAATCTTATGATTACCATATCGGCTATATCTACTAAAGGTTTCGATCCTGAAGGATTTATGTTTCTTAGATCTCAGTTTCTTGTGAATGTGGGTTTGTAGCAGAATCATGAAGGAAAAATGCTGGAGATGTGATCTGATCTGATGTCTGAAGTAGATAATATGTATTTTCAAAATAAGGAGAAATCCCTGGGCACTAGTTTTGGAACTGCTGAGATGGAAAGATTACTCCAGTTTTTGATGTCTGGAAAGGTCACCAATGTCCAGAGATTTGTTGAAGAAATATCCCTTCTATATGTTCTGTTTGCTTACCTGGTCAGCAAAAGTCAGGAACCTAGATAAGGAAAAATCTTTACCTGTGTTTTTGAAAAGGGGTTCCTGTTTCCAGTTATGTTTGCAAAAAACTGCAAGATAACCTTCTCTTTCTGCTGCTGACTTTGAGAGTGTTAGCCTTTGACACTGTACTATTAGCCACAGCAGTTTGCTGTCAAGTGTGGTACCTGGACACTTGGCAACAGGAATTTCCTGGTCCTACTAGGGAAAGAAGAATTTTCTAAGAAAATAGCATTTTTGTCCCTCTTGCCATGTTGTAGACCCAACCCAGCATTGCTGTGCAAGCTACGCTCCTTTTCTGCTCTGCTTTTCATACACAGAACACACAAATCTTACTTTGTGGTGTGTTTGCTAGCTATTCAGCTAGTAGATGCACCACACAATTTCCTTCCATGGGACCTGGTATTCATCACAGATTAGTGATTTTTTTACACAGTGAAATCTTAAATAAAAACAGTTTCTACTCGGGTCTTAAGTTAATTCCCTTAAGACTTCACTGTGAGTTATGTTTTGTTAATCTGTAAATGATTAGTAAGCATTTCTGTCTTCCTGTTTAGAGTTCTTGTAGTTACAGTATTTTTTCTTGCTTGCCTTTGAAAAAATTCTTTGTATAAAATCTTACTTCTTTACTGCTACTGTCCAAAATATTTCAATGAGTTGTAGAAACATCTCTTCTATTAAAATGATTTTGCACCATTTATATGAAATATTAAACTTTCACAAGTACTGTTTTAATAGTGTTAGCCAAAGTAGGGCTGACCTTAACACTGAGATCAAATATTGGGAAATTCATGGTTAATGTGAAAAAAAAAAAGCCCCAAGCCCTAGACAACTGTATTTTTTTCGTATTTATTATCTAATTTTCTGATTATTATTTTCATAACTGGATGAAGGAATTATGCCAGTAGTTTAAAGTGGCTACTATTGAAATGTAACCTTGAAGACAGGATTTGTGAATACTGCCTAGATATAGAAAAGATCATTTTCACCTCTCTGTTCTTCTATTATTTCATCTGAGAACAATGGATATAATAATACATCTTTTGAAGTTCACTTCAATGCTGTGTAAGACTTAGTCAACAGACTTTGTAAATTTTGGAAGGACGAAAATTGTACGAGGGAAAGGCATAAACAAACCATTTCAGATATTAGTATTCATTTATATATTCACATTTTACTTGTGTCACACCTGTATTAACTAATTTAAACGAAGAAAATCTTTGCAGCTTGCTGACCAGACATGTTCTTTGATAAGTCATATAAATACTGAATGCATAGTTTTCTCTGTAGCAGAACTTGAAGCCTGCAGGAACAGACAGAGAAGTACTGTAAAACTTCAGAATTGTACAGAATGACACAGATCATCTGTAGAAAGACATATATATATATATATGTACAAACATATATTGGAATTAATTGTGAAGTTCTACATATCACAGCTGGAACTGCTTTGTGATGAAGCAATATAGTAATAAACCAACTTTATAAGGGGGGTTAGAAGTGGTAGGAGAGAAACACTCCAGCAGTGTACAGACAATATTGGTGCATTACAATTGCCAGAATCATTTATGGGTTCTATTTTTACAATAGAATAGGAATATTTTTACAATATTCTGCAATAAACAGAAGGAAGTGTGTTTTTATACCTCAGAAAAAAATGTAAAGTGTTACAAGAATTTATATGAACATAAGCATTATGGTCACATCAAGTCTTAAGAGGAAATTGTGCTATTATGCATAACAAAAAAATAATAAAAAGAAGTCTCCAACATTTTGTGATATAGTTTTTGCTAAAAGTTTCCAGGAGCTGGAATTCCTAATTCCAAAATTAGGTTTGTTTGGGGGTTTTTTTCTTAATATTTCCACTGGTTAATTTTTCACATCTTGATTATCTGATGTCTTTCTAACTTTTAGTCTGGAAATATATGAGTGCACTAATAGGCTTCATAGTCTCTTCCCTCCTTTGTTAGGCCTCAACTGACCTGATGTGGAAAAAACTGCATGACCCTGGGTTGGGCAACTGTGGAAAGACCTCTTTGAGAAAGCTCTGAGAAGCATCCTCAGGGCCTTCCCCTTGGCCCATTTCAAGAGTCATATCTTAACCTCCCCTTCCCTTGTAGAGTAGCCCACTCTTGCTGCTCTTGCCACTTGAGAGAAAAAAAAAAACATCTAGAAATGCATCTTAACTTTCTGTACTTGAATGTTTACCAGTGGTCCAGTGAATAGCTTTCTCAGTGTCAGTCTGGCTGTTTTCTAGTAGAGACAGTTTTAAATTATATCCATATCCTTTCAGCTTGGAATTATACATTTGGGCAATCTATTTCCATTATAATGTATCTAAATTGCTTTATGTCTATAATCTCTACAGAAAACAGGTTTCTAAAGAATTCTGTCAATCTGAGGTGTTGAACCATCATCAAGTGACAAAATTAGAGTTCTGAGTCACATGAAAAATTGTGTTCAGCATTTTTTCTTTTCCCTAATCAAACACTGGATACTGGAATTTTAAGTGAAGATAGAATTTATTATCTTTTTGTCTGAAAGGATGCTAAATTCTTTTGTTCGATATTTTTTCTAAGAATGTGATGTTTTTGCTGTATGTAAAAGTGAAAACAGTATTAAAATTATTACAGCTTAAGTTTTAAAATGCTTTGTCTTGGAAAGTACTTCTGCTACATTTAAAATTGCCCACATTATTTGTGTCAAAAATATTTCCATATATCAAGGAGTCTGCCTGAGCCTTCTTTCACTGGGCTGATTTTTAGCTAGAAAAAATAAGAAGTTCTCAAAGACATGGTAAAAACCTCACCAAACACAAAAACATAAAAACTATTTTAATGATATTGGAAAATCTGTTTGATGCCATTATGAATGAAATGTAATGTTTTTCCTTAACTATAATGTGTCTGAATTACAAAAGAGTAACAACAAGAACAAAGACATATAAAAGAACACATGAACTTAATAGTCCAGTTGTTGCACAGCTTCAGAAATTGATATAGGTAGATTATGTTATATAGTTGAGAGAAACTGCAACTCTGTTGAAAAAAAGATCTTACAACTGAACCTTCTCAGATCTCAGGAACAGAGAAGAATTTGAATTCTTTTAACAATAAAGGATGCTGAAGAGTATGTCTCCTGAAGAGTATATCTGCTGAAGAGATGAGGATTGTATTTAGGGTAAACGACATAAAATTTGCAACTGGGAAACTATTGTAGCTGCAGAATAAGAATTTACTCACTTGAATGTTCAGTACCTTGATTTCATGGGTGACAGTTTTAAAAAGGAACACATTCACAGACTGGAAAAATTATAAAGAGAAGATATATCCTTTATTAACTTCATTTTCTAATAAAGTAGGACAGTTTGAAGGTCTTTTTTTTTTACTGAAATATCACTATAAAACTGAAATAGTCTTTGTCTCTTGTCCAACCTCCTGATCAGAGCTGTGGCAGCTCTCAGGTCAGACCACATTGCTCAGGCCTTTACTTGCTTGGAGCTTGAAAACCTCTAAGGAGGTAACCTCTCTGGGTAACCTCTTCTACTGCCTGGCTCTCCCTGGCGGGGGAAAAAGTGTCGTCTTAGATCTGGACTGAATCCCCTGTGCTTTGATTTATGTCTGTGATGCACTGCTGCAGAAAGCCTCAGTGACCTTCTTATAAGTGTTGGAGGCTCACAGTGTTGAGGCTCCATTCCTGAACAACTCCACTCCCTTAGCCTCTTCATGAAGGGTAAGTGTTCCAGCTCCAGCCATGGGTGGGTTGTCCTTGACTGGATGCCAGATGCCCATCCCAGCTGGGCTCTCACTCCCTTTCCTCAACGGGAGAAAATAAGATTAAAAAATTTGCGGATTGAGATAGAGATGTAGAGATCACTTACCAATTACCATCACAGGCAAAACAAATTTGACTTGACGAGAATAAATTTATTGCTAATTAATTAGATTTGGATAATAAGAAACAAGGAAAAAAATTGCAAAATTACCTTTATGTCATCCCCTTTTTCACCCAGACTCAACATCACTTCTATCCCCACTCCTCTACCTTGTCAGCCCTGAGAAATACAGGGATTAGGGAAGTGGGGAATTATGGTCATCTCATAACAATACTGCCTCACACTTGCCCCCTGCTCCAGCATGGGTTCTCTCCCATGAGCTGCAGTTCTGCAGGGTAAATCTGCTCCAGTGTGGACTCCCATATGAGCTGCAGGAAAATATCTGCTCCACCATGGTCTCTCCATGGTCTGTAAGGGCTGTTCCAGTACCTGAAGCACCTCTTTTGACTCCTTCAACCTGGGGCTCGTGGGACTATTTCTCACTTTTTTTTTAACCCCACACTCCTTACCACCTGTGCAGTGTTTTTGGTCTTTCCTAAATATGTTTTCCCAGAGCTGCCTACAGTTTAGCTGATGTGTCCTGCAGTGTGTCCACTTGACCTGGCTAGAGTCAGCTGGAACCAGCTGTGTCCAACATGAGGTGGTCTCTGCCCTCTGACCTCACTGGGGTCACCCTGCAGTCCCACCACTGCCAGCATCTAGACACGAGTGGACATAGGCACCATGTTCATTGGCCTTCAACTAAACCTATAGTTTATATCCTATATATCTCATTATAACTTATGTATTTCATTCCTCCCCCCTTTTCCAATATTTTATTTTGCTTTTCTCTGATTTTTTGAGAGATTTTTATTTTTGTGTTGTAATGATGAGACTGAAGGAATATGCTGAAAGCCAGGCACAGGCACATTTTAGGGAGTGGGATTTTAGCTATCCTGTCTAGAACCAGGCAGCTCATATGACCACAGCACAGGACATGGTGATTGTAAGGCCATTCTGGAGCCCTCAGTTGGGTTGACAGCTGAGCAAGTAGCTAGGAATACTTGAAATACGAAGAGTTATTTTGACCCCACTATTGGGGTCTTTTGACCCCACAAAATATTTAGCATCACAACTATCACACGTCTGATATAGTGTGTACATGACAGCCTGTTCAAAAAGTCTCATGCCAGAACTAGAAGTGTTGCCTAAGTCATTCTGCATCTCCATATTTTGATCCCCATTTTGATCAAAAAATGATATTAATAAAAGCACCTGCACTGTGACTGAAAATCATTCATTTGAATACATCAGTCCTGTGAAACATGCAGGAAGAAATTATTTTAAGCCTCGATTAAACACTCTGTTCAAGTTTGCAGGAGTAAATCAGGTCTACACGCAAACAATTCTAATAGCAAGAGCAATCCTATAGCACTTTACCAGTATTTATTTACCTAGTGAAAAAACTTCCCTTTGACTTCAGTGGAAGTCTTTCCAGAGGGAAGATTAGGGAATGTGAAACTTCACACTATCATGGAAATATGTATAGAGTGCCTTTACTGAGTCTAATGATGCAGCAGAGAAGCCCTCAAAATCCTGAACACATTAATAAACTAGTTTTTAAAAGGCCATATTCTCACAGGGACCATTCTGAACTATTTTACTAAGATTGAGCAATTTAAAACCACAGGACAAAAATTTTCCATCTTCTTTTATTTTCTAAAACTGGCAAAAACTTAACGTTTCAGCTATGAGCTTGATTTTTCCCCCATAACATTCCACTTTACAGTGCTGACAATCAAGATGTTTATAGTGCTATTAATATCAAACCTGCATATGTGAAGTTACTTGGCAGTTGTTTTGATCCAAATTCTGCAGAAACAAATGTTCTGAGAACTGAAAATGAAACTGGAAATAAGATGCAACATTTAGTGCCTTTAGAACACTGTTAAAGCACATAATGCATCCTGCAACACTAGGAACCCTTGCTTCAAGAATTTTTTTTTAAAAGTAGTTTAAAGCTCAATCATGTTTTATTTGGCTTGATAATATTTAATTACAAACAAGGAAATAATAATTGTTTTCACCTCAGAAATTACCAGGTAAAAATACATCTTATGTTATAGAGGCTAGTAGAAATAAGAATATGTATTTCTTATTTCAAGAAGAAAAAGCATCCCCCTCCTTGCTGAATAAAAAGTCACAGATAACAACTGAAATATCTGCAGGTGACTAACTGTAACTACCAACTTTTTGGCAATATTAACAAGGACAGCAGAAAAGATAAACATCTCTTTATTATATAATAATTATTGTTCCTATTGCTGTTGCTATGTATCATTTGAATCCCTGTGCTGAGCCTCATACTGTGCTAGACACAGAAAAACCAAAAGACATATTTCTCTTCCTTGGGAGCTAATGATCCAAAAATAACCCACTAGTGGAAATGTTTCTGTCAGGTGAGAGCATTGGTGGTGGCAGAGACCTATTCTCTGCCAGTTCTGTACTAGATCAATAGATAATAAAGATATTTCACTCTGCCAGATTGATGGGCTTGCACATTTCATGAGCATTAAAATCACATGTGGATTTTGCTCACTCTAAAAGTAGAAAATCAACTTGGTTTAAAAAATCTGTAATGGTCTTTTCTGAAATGTTATTCTGGAAGACTTTTACAATGGAAAAAAATGAGGCATTTGAAGACCGCTGTTCTGACTTTTATTGTATATCAGGAATACAAAAAATACTAATTTTCCTATTATTCATCTTCTACTTTGGACTTTGCACGCTACACTATTAAAGGATGCAAAATTTTTCCTTTGAGCCTTTGCTGTCCTTTGGCATCGTCTTTGTCCTTCTGCTTATTTATTCATTCAGCTTTTCTGTGAATTTTCTGAGAAGCTCATTTGCAGAAGTTTGTTCTGAATATGCAGAGGTATAGCTATAGGAATTAATTAAGCAATACTTGATTAAGAAATACTAACAGAAGGAAAATGTTTCCATAAGAAAGCATGAAATATCACAAAAGACTAACATTTCTGTTTAACTTGTCTGTGAGTTTTCATTTCTATCTCCTTTGTCTTTCCCCCTCTACCTAAAACTAAACTTCTGCTAGAAGTGAAAAATAAAAGTACAAATAGCATTTGTTTTAGGTCAGAGAGGACTCTAGCAGTGTGCACCTTTAAATAATAAAATTACATGACATTACATAGGTTAAATTATTTGATTTTGATCAACAAGTGCTTGCCAGTCACCAAGAATTGTTGGTGTCATCTCACTCTTCATAGTGAAAAAGAAGAAGGAAAATACTCCAATCATAATGTATCCTCTTTTTCTTTTTCTTTTTTTTTAATAAGCTTTTTTAATTCTCATATACTATGAGAATTATTCTGTCTTTGCTTTTAACCCTTATCAAACACAATTACATAATTTCACTGTACCACAAAGGTATAAAAATGACATAATTTTCATGTTGTAGGATTTTATATTCATCTCTTAACAAGACAAAAAAAAAAAATATGTGGTCTTTGTTTTTGTGACAGATACCTAAGTAACCCAAAAGGAGGTATTGATGATTATGCTGAGGTAATTAACAAATTATTAGAACTGATTTGTCCTTCTTTGGCTTTGATACCACTGTCAGAATAAGTCAACAATACTTTAATATTAAAAAAGCAGGGTAAGAACTGAAAATAGAATGTCTTTTGTCTTCAATTATTTGTCTTTACTATAAAGAATGAAACAATTTTTTAACAAGTATCTTTTCTTTCGATTAAATATTTCATGGAATGAAAGCGGGTCTCTTAAAGACCCACTATAGCACAACAATGCCTTAGAAACATGGTTGTATTGCTCTGTAATCTATAGAGTATGATATACTTAGTTGTGTAGCAAAAGTCTGCATTCCTAGTGGTCCTATTTTATATTATTGTCCCTTTAGCGCAAATTTTTCAAGGGCTTTGAGGTAAAGTTTAGGCAGATTAGACATGAATTAGGCAGTCATATAAACAGGTTTTGTGTTGATTTTGTGAGAAGCTGCGAAATAAAGCGCAGTATCCACTAGCATGAGAGTAGCAGTATGAATTTGAATGACGCAAAACCCCAAAGTACATGACAGATTTTCAGAAGAACATGAAATTTTATGTAAAAGTGCAATGAGCAGATGTAGAGGGAGTTAAAGAAGCACTAGAACAACCCACAAATATAAGCAGGGAAGAACACAGGGCTATTACCTGCCTTCTGCCTTCACTAGTGAAATTAGTTCAGACAGTGCTTCATTTTGCTTATAGAAGCCTTTATCCTAAGTTTACAGCACTCTTTACAAAAAATGAGAAATATAGTCAGATGAGACTGAAATGCAATAATGTCTCTACATAACCAAGCCAAAGAAAGTGATCAGCTGTAAAGAAACCAAATCCAAGAACTATCTCTTTCCCTCACAGATACAAGCTCTAAGCATATTTTTATCATTCACAATGTGTGAGCACTTCAGCATGTCCTGCAGACTGGGAAATATTAGGAAGCAATTTGCTCATAATGGAAGTGAATGCAAATCAATCTGCCTGAGTAAAATGACTTTGGAGAGGTGGGGTGGGAGAGGATTTGCCTTCATCTAGGAAAAAAAATGATGTAGAGCCTTAATTGTGTACTTCTTTGCCTCAGACTGCTCCAGTTTGCAGTTCAGAAGGGGTGGCGCTGCATCCCACAATGCCTCTCCTGCAATCTGTTCGAGCAAGGACCGTCCATCTGCTGGGTTTAAACAGACCTCCAGTTCCTTATGTGTTTGTTCACAGATGCAGGTAGGAGGTTTGATTGCAGGTTTCAAAAACTCGAATCCAAGATTATGAGATACATTTGCAAACATACTTGCATATAGCAGAGTCTTATCTGTTTGCTGGGAAATGTTCTATTGTTTGGCTTGCAAATCAGTTCAATTTAAATTGAAACATAGTAGTGATACTTGTGCATGTAAAATTACATTTGCACAATATCACTTCCATTTGGTTAGGAACTGTAAAATATACAATGACACAAATCATTAAAGACAGCTTCCACAAAATTATTATATATGAAATAGAAATTATTTGACAAGAGAAAGATCTGCAAGGGGAATTTTTTTAAAAGAGAATTTGTTCTCAAACTATGAAAAGTATAGCTTTTGAAAATAACATTATAATTTCAATTTACTCCCAAGGGTCCTCTACAAGTAAATCAATTGCTATATTTTTATCAATGGACTCAACTGTTCTCTATATAAGAAAATTACAGTTTACTGCAAATGCTTCATTGCAACTGAAAGCACTTTCTAATTCTTTTGGTTTTTCCTCAGGAATGTATCTTTCTCCTGAAAGCCAGTTCTTAATACTGGAAAGTAAGTGTGGAATATGAAAGAGGTGGTTCAGAAAAATTGCACCAACACATGACTATCCTGTTTTGATAGGAAGAATCTTTGTAGGAAGATGTTACTATGATATTTAATAAACTACTAAGTGGGACTTTCTTCCTACTCTACCATCTGCAATAGATCATTAGATTACAGTCCACAAAAAAGATCTGGGTTCACTTGTAAGCAGAACTTGATGGGATAGGTTAAGGATATTATTACCTCTGGGGTTTAGGGTTCATTTTTTGACACTTTCTATGAACAAAATTTAGTTTGAGAAAAAAGTACTTGAACAGTGAATCACAAGCGATGTATGTATATAAGGATGATTTCAATTTCATCCTAAACATATTTCAATATGTGCCTAAGGGAAAAAAATTCTCATTATAGAATGAAAGAGCAGATTCTCAGTTCTCCATGTAGTTTTTCAACATATCCAGAGTGATTCAACAGCTGAGCTGCAGAAAAGTCCAACCTGCCCAACACCCCTAGAGCACCGTTAGGTACCCAGATGCTGTTCTGCAAGATGATCAAAACACAACTGAAAAAGAATTCTGCCAACTACCCAGGCAAGCTGGATGCCTTTTGTCAGTCTGTTTTATTACAGGATAAATGTTAGCTTCTGCCGTAATTTTTACAGGATTCAAGGTAACACTGATTCTACTTTACATCTTCAATTTTTTACTGATGTGATCTTCTTGATGTGAGTCAAGTTAAACCAGGATTTAGATCCCAACCTTGCTAAGTACTGAATGTACGTGAGAAGTGAATCATTTCAGATCTTACCATATGCAGGCAGAAGGAATAGCAGAATACGTGCATTATTTCTTTAAAGCCAAATGATTCTGTTCATTGATAGATGTCTTGGGAAAAATCCTGGAAGTTGGCTACTGACATTTCATAGAATTAAAGAATGGTTTGAGTTGAAAAGGACTTTTAGAATCTAAATTGTCTAGTACAAATTCCTTGCAAAGAGCATGGACACCTTCAACTAGATCAGGTTACTCAGAGAGAGTCCCATCCAACCTGAATTTGAATGTTTCCAGGGACTACCTCTCTGGACTACCTGTTCCAGTGTCTCATTGCCATCATCATAAATCATTTCTTAGTTATATCTAATCTGAACATACCCTCATTTAGTCAAAACCATTACTCCTTGTTCTATCACAACAGGCCCTACTAAAAAGTCTGTCCCCATCTTTCATATAGTCTCTCTTTAAGTATTGGAAGGCTGCAGTAAGGTCTCCCTGGAACCTTCTCTTCTCCAGCCTGAAAAATCCCAACTCTCTCAGACTTTTCTCATAGGAGAGGTATTCCATAATTCTGCCCCTTTTTGTGACCCTTCTCTGGATCTGCTCTATAGGGCTGTGCTGAGGACCCCAGAGCTGGATGCAGTGCTCTAGATGGGGTCTCATAATGGTACAGCAGAAGGGAAAATCATCTCCCTCAACCTGCTAACCATGCTTCTTTTCATGCAGCCCAGAATACAGTTTGCTTTCTGGGTTGCTAGTGCACGTTGTTGGCTCAAGTCCAGTGTTTCATCCAACAGCACCCCCATATTTTTTTTGACTGGGCTGCTCTCCATCCCAGCCTGTATTGATACCAGGGCTTGCCCTGACCCAGGTGCAGTACCTTGCATTTGGCCTCAGTGAACCTCATGGTATTTACAAGTACAAAGCACAAGAGTATTGTCCTTAACAAATTACTAAAAACTGATTCCAAATACATTTGTGACTTAGATTGTTACATGCTATCAATTTAATTTTACTAGTGCTTTGATCTAAATTTGCTTTTACAAGAAAAACTGACAATCAGAGCAGAGCAGCTACAGAAATAAGTTTTATTGTTCAAACATTAAAGCTGCTCAGTAAAATGGCCATACCTGAGTTACAGTCCATAGGATTATGGTTTACGTTTAGAAGTCAGACTCCATAGACTTGTTTGCAAGGGTAGAACTGATCTGCGCTGGTGAAGGAAAAAAATGAATTTGAATGTTTGAAGCATTTTTGACCCTTCAGTTGATTGGATCCAAGCACATATCCTGAGGCACTGACTGCGTGAGCACTAGGCAGTTTCTGTCCCATGAAAAATGATCCTTTGCAAAAATGCTGATGAATGTTTTCCTAACTTCCTTCTAGCTACCAGTTACTGTAGAATACTTTGCATTGTTTTAAGCCCCCCAAAAATTGAAATCAGTGAAGGGGGGGATAATTTTTAATACTCTAATGATTTAATAGTTTTGTTGTTGACCAGTTTGAACAGTTAGAATTTTTCATGGAACATTGAATGTGAATTGGAAAGCTCTGCATCTATAGGGAAATAAAACACCACACACAAAACCAACTATTTAAGATGCAGCTAAGATGTTCACTGTAGAGAGGAGCAGCTGTGTAGAACACTTACTATACAGTAAATTCCAAGCCTAGCACTCTAACTTTCCTGCATAGATAACCCCCAAAACCATTCAGGCAGGTCAGTGAAGTGCCTGCTTCCGTTGCCATTAACATGAGTTACAGCTGTTTACAATTGCTGCAGTCTGAATGGAGAAAACAAACACTAACAACATTTAAAAGATGATCCCACTATGAAATGTGCCTCTGCAAAAATTATATTTGAAATTCAATGTCTGTCATGTATTGTAAGTTCCCAATTCAAAGATGTTTAACTTAAAATCAAAAAGCTCTTTCCTTCTGCCAGCCCTGCATATTCAGTTTTAAATTTGTAGTGTAAGGCTTCTGCTTTTTGGTTCCAACGTCACTTATGGTGCAGTTTCAACAAAAGAAATTCTCCTTACATTTCTGTTCATGACATGCGAATCAAAATAGTGCCACTGTGTGTGTGTTCATGAGTAAAAAAGAAAAGGAATGTATTGCTGTTTAAGTAAACAGACATGGCTTTTGCCTCTCACAAAAGATAATCACTTGTCAAAAATACTAATGTTTTAAGGACAGAGCTTCTTAGATGCTTATCTTATTGCAAATTACTGTGACAAGTAGTATGTCAACTCATCTCTGTCAATATCAACGTCTAAATCCCACTCATATAGAATTGTTGAAATAAAAAATCAACTTCCATTTTATTTGAGTTCATTGAGAGAAGTTTCCTCAAAATGAAGCAATTCAACTTTTCAGTTTCAAATTCCGAAAATCAATATTGGTGCTAAGCCTTCCAGCTTCTGTTACAGAAGATATATGACAATTTATAGTTGGATTTGAAAAACAGAAAAATTAGACTCTTTCACAATTTTTTTTCTTCTTTTAGGAAAAAATCCCATTCCTCAGAGCAGGGAAGGAGATAAAATGTAGATGAAACATCCTTATTTTTTTATCATATGCTATCTTAAAGGCATGAACAGGCCGAGGTCAACCTGCTATGAGCAAGACTTGAAGAAGATGACTGTGGAGTGAGTAGAATAATAGAAAAAGAAGCAAAATGTATACATCCACTTGCTGATGTCACCCTGTTATTTTCTTTATTTTCCTTTTGGTTTCAAAGCAATGGAAAAGACCCACAATTCACAGAATTTCACTTTTCTCCCGTCTAGTTGACAACAACAGAAGAATCTGAAGAAATGACTGGAAAACAGTGTCCTGGAAACAAACAAGACAAAATTGACAGAAAGAAAGTACCTTTCTTCAGGTAAGCCTTCACAATGACATATTTTCAATTTCATGGCCAAAGAGTGAAAGTCAGGCTATAGTAAGTGCCTAGCTGTAATAAACACAAATAAGTAAAGGCACCATTTACAGTGGTAAAATCAGCTTTACTTTTTAGCTGAACAATATATGCTGACACAGCCATTGTCTTTCTCCTGTACGTGCTCAGTAATAGTGCTGATAACAACAGAGAGAGACTGACTGCGTGAGCAGATTATGAAAAAGAAGTAATGGTAAAATGAGCTGCCGACTCACATTAGGTGTAAAACATAATGCCCTCTGCTGAGTGACAGGCAGGGAAGCTAAGCCTATCAGAGCACGCAGAGTAGCTGGTGGATTTTTTGTATAAACTTGCATGGCTGGTTTCCAAGAATATGTTAAACTTGACAGAGGAGGAGAAGGAATGGAAAACTGTCTGTCTGCATATAGAAGGTGTAAAAGGAGAGGAAATTTCCTCTTTTTTTTTTTTTTTTTAAGAATTCCCTTGGACAGAGAGAAGCAGAAGTTAAAGAAAACAAGACACAAATCCCACTTTTGCTGTCATGCCGAGAAAAATGTATCAAAGTGAATATTTTTTGAAACGTAAAGGAACAATTCAAAACTGATTTTATTGTCTCTTGCAGTACAGGCTTTTTTCAATTATTGCAAGTGATGAATTTGTTAACTAGGAAGCTAAGAAAAAAATAATTTTAATTGTGAAGTGGCTAGAAGTGAATTTGAAACTTTTGAGACTCCGTAATTAAATGAAAAATCTGAGGCTGTTATAGTCCTGCATCCTAAAACTCAGATGATGTATGGGCTGTATGAATGGAACTTGGTTAAAGTTGCCAAACTGTTTGTATTTGCATATCAAATATTTTTAAGTACTTGTGGAGGTTTGGGTTGGCTCCCTGCCAAACCCAAGGGCCGGCCACACAGATTCTCTCCCTCCCAAGATAAAAGGAAAAAAAACCAAAAGAGAATTGTAGTAAAAGCATATATATATATATATACACATATATTACAATTATATACAATCAAACACTATGAAACTACACAATAAGAACCCCAAACAACTCCAAAAGGGAAAAGGGGGGAGGGAAGGGGAAATGGGACAAAAATAGGTAGGAACAAAACACAACAGATACACATACACTCGTAAACTCAGGGAAAAGCTCAATAAGTAACTAATACAATAAATTCTCACCAAAATTCCCCTTAAGAGAAACAGTAGAGATCTCCACCTCCGAACGACTGAGGCACCAGCTTCTCTGATAGGCCTCAGCTCACATAGATAAGAGCTAAGCCAACACAGAGACCTGATGTCCTCCAAGCACACGAAAGGAAGGGAGAGAGAGGGAACCTTCCTCCCTATCTTATATACCCCCGATTATGTGAAGGAATGGTGTGGAATACTTCCTTAGTTATAACGTGGTTGCAAGGAAGGCCCAGACCAAAACTAAGAAGACTAAACCACCACAGCACTGCAATCTACAGACCAAAGACTCTTTGCTGACATTATTTTCTGCATGGCTTAAAATAAAGGATATTTGATAAGGCATAAATTGCTCACAGACATTTTAAGAAAAGATAATGCATATAATTGTTGTAATTAAGGTTGACATAAGTCAATATAAATTATTAAATCAGAAGTTCTAGTCATTGATAATATAAAGGCTGCATTGTAAGCAACTAAGAATAGTTTGAAACTAGGACTTTGGTGATGGGATACTTTGAAAAGCAAGGTATTTTCTTCTTCTTTGATGATGCATGCTAAGAGATGCACAATCTAGAGGTGGGAGTACACTTAATGATATCCAGGTAACTCAGGATCCAGGTGATACAGAAAAGATCATCTGCACATCACAGGTTGGTGTTTTCTTTTGGGGTTTTGGGTTTGGTTTTTTTGGTTTGTTTGTTTTGGTTGGTTGGTTTTGGCTTTTTTTGTTTTGTTTGTGTTTTTTGGTGGTTTCTTTTTCTAGGTTTTTTTGGTTTGGGTTGTTTTCTTTGTTTTGTTTGTGGGGTTTTTTGAGATTTAGAGATTAAAAAAAAAAAGTGACATCATAGTTTATTTCACAGGCCTTGGTGATAGAGAAGCTCTAAAATTCAGGGGATGTCTCACCACTGCTGAGCGGAAAAATGTGAAAGCAAACATGTCACGTTTTTTTTCCATATTAGTCTTCCTACCACTGTTACTCTATGATTACTAAAAAATGCTTTGTGAAGGTGGCAGAAATCTACACTCAAAAGAGAGTATAAAATAAGCACAGAAATTTTAATGAGTTCCAAATGTAATTTTGAAAATTCTCCTCCATAGGACTCTCATTATCACAATCAACTTAATTGAAACTGGACTAAACCAGTTGGTTTTACAGCTTGCAAGTAGATCAAGATAAAAACATAACTATTACTGAAGTATTTGCTTCAAATTCTGTTTTGCAATAGAAACTTTCTCACTGCATTCTGGTCTTCCCAGAATGCTGAGGTGATGGAGGCAGGAGAACCCACCCAGAGCCCCAGCAAGGACATCTGCCCTGTGCTCACTACTTCAGCACATGATGGGAGCAAGAGATCCACAGCAGCAGATCAGGGCACGCTGTGTATGGCAAAACGAAGGAAATCAGGCCTGGGAACGCTTTAGAGGTGCAGACAGGCACTGACCATCACAGTCAACTGCGTGGAACTGCACTTGTGGAGCAGTGACCAGGGACACAGTAGTTTCATTCTTTTGTTTCTGGTCATAATCTTAGACTGAAATCTTGGCAATGTTTTTTTCCTGTGTATAATGACAAGTGAAAAAGAAATCTATTATGCTGAGTTGTTTCTTACCATTGAGCTAGACAGCTCTGACTCATTCTGTTCTCATACCTAATATGAATACACCCACCATGTCTTGGCTGAGCACAGCCATAACCTTGCAGTCATGACAGTCATGCCTTTAAACCACTTTTATCACTTCACTGCTCTGATATTGAAATGCCAAAAGAACATAATAATGACTATTAAACAGTTTCAGTATAAATTAGACACACTATAATCAAGTAGATCAATCTATGGCTATTTCTTGGAGTGTGTAGAGTGACTCTTTGTATGCTTATAGCTTCAAGTAGCACCTCTTAGGATAAAAATAGCTGTAGACATATTTAAATGTGTCTGGTCATGTTCAACATTATTGCATAAAAGTAGACTTCATTTTCATGACTTTTTTTTATACACAGCTTATACATCTATAAGAATTTTTTTATCTATCTGTATATGGGTGTCATGTACATGCATATGTGTCACATAAGATGTATAGATGTGTGTGTGAGTGTATAATTATATATTCATATATATTTAATTTTTTTATATATGCACATATAAATATAATGGTTATTTTTGTCCCCATTCTCAAAAGGAGACTTTAAGACTTGGATACTTAACAGACTGGAATTCCAAATATATATTCATCATCAGAATTAAGATTTGTTAGGTTTTAAAGAGAATATTTTTTGACCTTGAAGAATTTAAATGGTCTGTTTATAATTTGCTCTCAAACATCTGTTTGCTGTTAAAACATCTGGTAATGGTATAATCGAACTTCGCTCTCTAATATCATTCCATCTGTGAAGTACTTGAAAGGACTATACTAGATGACCTCAGACCATACAGCAATTATGGTTATAGTTTCAATGTCTCAACCTTGAATGTAAGATTTTGCCTAAAATTAAGGAGGAAAAACTTTTGAGACAATATTAGTATAGATAAAGTAGAGAGCAGTTATTTAATGAAAGCTTTCAGGTGCACAAAGTACATAGGTGCACACCCACTATAGGGTTCTTACACATTTATACTGCTACTTAATTATGATACCTAATGGGTACAACCAACCCAAAACCCTTTTGCCCCTGGTACCAGCCTCAGAACTTGCCCCATGGAGCACCTGCAAGGGTTCTGGGTCTTCTATCTTGTTTAGACTACAATGTCTTGTTATTCTGGTCCAGGTGCATGTGTCCCAAACAAGATGTCCTTGCTGCAATCTCATCCATTGAAAAGACCATTAAATAGAAATTCAGAAATGTGGCACAAACTGTGAGAAACTGTTAGCTGCTACCTCAAGTGTGAGAAACTATATAGCTATATAAAAATCTACAAATATATAAAAATCCTAAGGCATTAGTTTAACTGTGTTGTTTCAGTGGTATTGCTAGGGAGTAAAAATAAGCTGAAATTTAACAGGAATTGAATTTGTATCAGATGGCATTTTGTGCTTGTATGGTATAAATAAAATTATATTTTATTTACAAATATTTATGGTCCAATTATTGTCTCATCACAAGCTAGATTCTACTGACTTTGCTCAGGCCAAATAAACCTTTACAAGTAACTCAGCTGACTTAAGCTAGGTGTTCACAAAGTTGGACACTATTCCACTGGCACAGGGTTTTTTTATGTGACTTGTAGAACAATGATGGATGATGAAATGTCCATTTATCTTCATAATCTTCCTCTGCAGTTCAGCTTTTCTATTGAATTCTTACTCCATGCCTGTGAAAAACTTCATTATCCTGGCTTTCTGTAAGCCTATCGTGCCTAGTTTCTCATGTCCATGTTGTGTCTAAGTCTTACAGATTTTTTTGCATCATTCATCTCACAGATGATACCATTCTTTTCTCCAACTAAAACTTGTTTAAAAAAAAAAAGTCCATCTTGTATTTTTAAGTGACTGAAAGATCTTTTTTATTCATTGCCCCTCACAACATACTTTTTCTGATTTTTCCAGAATGATGTTGTGTAGACATGTTAAAAATTTTGATCTATTACTGCAAGCATGACCCCCTCCTCAGCCTCCTAAAATTTCCACTTTATTACATCAGAAGTTATTTGTCTTTATTTTCAAGCCTTATGCAATCTTTCATTACCTTGAGCAATGCTACTTCTTCCAGATTGAGATCCTGAGAGACTGACTCCTATGTCTGTGAAACCCACAGTAGCATCCTCTGTCACTCTTTTCTTTCATTTTCAAATGACGCCTTTCTGCTTTCTCCCACAGTGCCCTTCATGCTTTAAAAGAGCTCATGCCAGTACCATGTAACCTTCCTCTCATCCCTGAATAGAACTTACCATGGCTGAGAGGTTTGCAGAAACTGTTGATGACAAAAGTTCTTCAGAGTGCTCTGCCCTGCTGCTCTACCATGTTGAATACTGCTGTTTAACTGCACCTTTGTCTTGTCAGTATCCTTGAGTTTCTTCTCATAAACCAAAAGCAGACACTGTCTTTTTGCTTTGTGTGCAGCACCCAGCAGAGATTCCTAACCTTTAACTAAAATTCCTGGTATCCAGGGTAGTAGAAAAAAATAAGTTATAAAAAAATAGTTTCTTGAAAATTACAGGACAATTGACTCCTGACATTTGTATAGCAAACACCACATATGAATCACCAGCTATTGAGTCTTCTTGGGAATTCTGAGCTGCTTTATTCTTTTCAAATTAGCTTCTGAAGATAATTGGGCAAATTCTGGTTTTTGAATTCCAAATAAAAAGCGTCTTCTATGTGCCTGATTTTTCCAGTTCATTTTAAGAGTTTTACAATGGTCTATTTGTCAAGTTTACATTTCACAAACTAATTTGTTAAAATAGGAATCTTACAAATTTATCTCCTATAACAGTTTGTCAATTTATTCTTCTAAACATTCAGGACCACCAGATGCATTCCTGCAACTATAAAAGCTAACGGTTAGAAGTGGAAGTCTCAAATTATATAGTATTATTGTGTTTATGTAATTTTCTTTTTTTAATACAAATCAGCATAAAACTATAAAACTACGGAATAAACAAACAAGTGTTTCTTCTACCATTGCACGTTTTCCTTACTTTGTCTAATTTTTTGCTTATTAGTAAGACCTTTCAATGTCATGTATATTGCAGGAAGAGTCACAGCATATGCTACAAAAAAGTTAAGCCTGGCACCTCAACCCTGGCTTTCTTTCCCAGTCCTTCCTTCAGCTTTAACACTTCTGAAATCACAATTCTTCTTTATTACTAGTGTTTGGCTCCGTACCTTAACATATGCTCACTGCCTCCTCATTCTGCAGACCTGAGACACCCTCATGGGGGCTTTGTTACTCCTGCACCGTTGCTGTAAACATGTTTCACCCAAAGATGAACTGTACAACTGTACTTGATTCCCAGGAAGTGAAACTCTATTTACACCTAAATGAGGGCTACTGCACCTCCATATTGGTCCCTTGGTCCTTCAGTGCACTGGCTTGTAGTTAGTATTTTCAAAATCTGTTTCTTTTGAGATCCAAGAGATTACAGTGATTTTTTAAATTTAACTGTACTGTGGTAGTCTGAAATAGCAAAACAAAACCAGAGTGAGATAATGACAGAGGCAAGGTTTGTAGAGAGAAGTAAAATAACTTTTACTGTGGTTGTAGCTTGGAATATAAACAAGCTGTCAAGCATCATCTGAAGGAGAAGCACCAAACTGCAAGATAGTAATGAAAGGATGAGTTCCAAAGTACTTTGGCTTTATCAGTGTATGTAACACAGATTATATATTTGAAATGAATCTTTATACTTTGTTTCTGTCATTAGCCTGTCTCCGAGACCTTCTTGAAATATTGTGAGGAAATAGGACTGTTAGGCAGGAAATAATGGGTTTTTGCTACAATTTCTTCACTCATCTACAATGACGTTTAGTGACTGCTATGATGAATAGAATTCATCTTCTTATTACCCCTCCTCAGACCTGGTTTGTATTCTCAGGGCTTCTCATTCCATCACAGCTAGGGACAGATAAGGAAAGTTAAGACTACATGAAAGAATTGGTGACAGCAGTTGCCTGATCCAACAATTTCTCAGCCCACAATGGTATGAGTAGTATAGATAACATAGGTTTTTTCCAGGCAGAAATGAGAAAAGGAATGATAAGACCTGAATGAGGAAGGGATGGTCTTCAAGGAAGACAACAGAATGATCAAAAAGAGGCTGAAATTAGAAATAATTTCACTGAAGAGGGGAAAAGAAAAACACAATAGTAAAGGATGGTGAGACAACTCAGACTGAATGGAAAAGAATTTTACTGAGTGAAAAAAATTGTAAAGAAGCTGAATCAAAGGGGAAAAGGAAAGAATGTCTTACTTTCAGCACTTTTTTCTTCTAACTTTTAAAAACAAATATCTTGTTTCTGTTGGATATTTATGCCATATATTTCTTTCTAAGGGCAGCAAAAACAGCATCACTGGTCTGGACAGGCTTTCAACAGTTATTGGTGTTTCAAATCAAATATCTATTACGTTAGTGGTACACGTTTGGGAATTTCATTGTATTTCATTTGTTTCAAAGTATGTGATATATTAGTATTTGCTCAAGTCTCAAAATATTGACAAGATCCAAGTAGAACCATTTTCTAATCAAAACATTTCTGTCTTTACTTGGCCAGTTATTAGGTGGTTGATGAATATGGGATCCCATAAGATGCAATATTAGCAAGCATTGCTCTGACAGAAACATATATGCATTTGCATACAAGCAGGGAATCAGATATAGCCAAATGACTGGAATAGATTTACCTTGAGTAGGTAGCCTGCATGTGCTCTATACAGTGCCCATTTCCCAGGTTGCTGGACACACTGTATGCATACTTAAGAACTAATTTGTGGATAAGCTATGGTCATTTCTTAGGGGAATATGAAAACCAGTCTTCACAGAGCTGTAGCCCAAGATGCTTTATATTTGTAAGTTCAAACTGCTGGTGCCTTTTTTTTCTTCTGTACAGAATGTCCAGACTGAACATACCTAAGGAAAACTCAAAGTATTTGCCTACATAGCAACCTGTTCAGGGATGCAGATTTAGTCCTACATTTGGAGATCTACAATAACAGAGCAAATTGTAAGTGAATGACAAAACTCAGTTTTCATTGATCCATGTGATAGCATTTACATTCATTTGAGAGAGACTTTTTGATCCTGCGTTTAACATGAAAACTGTTGATACAAGAAGAAAAGAGAACTGTGGCTTCAAAATATTCTGACTTCACACATCTCTTTCCTGCTTTGTTTCTCTCTTGCTTTCTATAAAACCTTCCTTGTATCCAGCTTAAATTCAGAAAGTGAAAAATACATCAAGATAACAAGATTGTTGTGCTGAAGCGGGCCTGTAATTCTGTAGCACATATTTGAGGATTATCTGATCAGTTTGATAATCTTTGTTTCAAATATCTTTTGGGGTTTGTTTAAAGGCATTTAAACAAAAATATAGCTTTCCATGCCGCTGTGATGTACTTGCCATGTGCAACAATATACTCTCAGCTCATAAGAGCAATCATAAAAGATTTTGTGGCTAAAAAAAGAGCAGCATTTAACATTTTACTTCAACCTAGTAGCAATTCTGTGAGTCCTCTACTCAAATTCCTTCACTAAGTTTTTTACTGTGTAAAACAACAAATTCAGATATGGCTTAAATTTCACCTTTCTTTTTGATTAAACAAGCCAAATTATGCCAAGAAATCCAGTCAAGGAGATGAACATCTTGACACAGGAACAATTTGGTGCAAAATTATCTTCTTGGTAAAGCAACTGTAAGTACAGGATTTACAGATCAAGAGCTCGTTTTGTGCACTTAAATATTTTGCTGCAAATGCCAATTTTTTCTCTTTGCAGGGCATTTTCCTTCCTATTACCTTTTGATATGAATTAAGCTTTTTACCTGCTTAATATTTGATTCTCTGCTGTCTAGACAACTGATCTTGTATTTCAAATCCTACCATGTTCTATGACAAGGCCTTCCCAACAAGACCCTCAGGAAAAATACTCTGAAGCTGAAATTGCAAAGTCTCAGTTGTTCATGCTGTTGTAAATAAGTTGTCTGACAAAATAGCTTGTTGTGGGGGAAATGCTGACTTAACAGAATTTAAATTGTCAATATTAACTGAATGAAAAATATACTTCCTTAGGAGACTTACCTCTCTGAACTCCCATTTCCTCATAACATGACCACCAGTTGCAAGTTTGATAGTCATTTCCAAGGTACATTGTCACCAGTTTTCCTTCCTTTTAGACCCTAATAGGGAACTAGGGATCTCAAAGCATCTGAGCATCACATTTTACCACCTGATTAATTTTATCAGTTGCCTGCCTGGAGACCTTAAGCCTTCCTTACTTAATTAGAGAACTTGATGACTAATCCTCTTTATTGTTGGCTCAAGATCTTACTGAGAAGCCAAGAGAACCAATCAGCTTGGGTGTCTATAATCTCATTTTGATTCCAAGATTTCCTGTCTTTTATGTACTCCTTTCCCATGGAAAGTACCACTTCTCACCTGTATAAGTTTGAGACAATTTGGAGGGGCAGAGACCTCAGACAGAAGTCTCCCCCCTCAGATTCAATACCCATGGTTTCTCCAATACAGAGAGACCAAGTACACCCAGATGTAAGTGAAAAAATAACTCTTTACCAAGAATAAATGCTAATAACAATACTGATAAAACTGCATTAAACCAAATAAAGATGAAAAACTTCCCAAACCCTGCCCACCAGAACAAACTGAGACAACAGCCAGCCTCTCCCTCTCAGAAAAAATATACATGGCCAGAAGACAGAGACAAGATGACCATCCCTCCACATGGTTCATTTCCCCATGCCCAGAAAACCTGGCAGGAACACTTGGAGAGCCAGAACTGGAGCGAGGCTGCAGTGCTGGTTCAGGCAGTCAAAGCAGGGCTGTGGACTCCCCAGACAACTGGAAGGACTCACAAGACACCCACTAAATCCAGCAATAAGGCTTAGTTGATGCAATTTCAATGTCCGTTGGTCAAAGGGGACAGTCCAGATCTGTCAAGGGGGTGATGGAAGCCCCACATGGTGAGGGAAGCCTCCAAACTCCACATTATATACCCTCAGGTCCAGATGGGAACGCCTCCAGTGCTTTCCCTGGCGGGGAGTTTTACACTGGATGATGTAATACTATGAGTCATGAGATACTTTGGGAGTCTTTGACACCTTCTAAGATGTTGCAGCTGTCTCTTACTCCAGTGCAGCTGAGTCCATTATGGCCCATTATGTCTCATCAACAAGAGATGAATACCTTCAGGCATGATGTAAATGTTTTGGGAAGTTGTCACAGCTGGGCCATCCATGCAAAGAAAAAGAAACCCTACCCTACCTTGTAGGGTTTGCCACTTCCCTTAACTTTTTGAACACCCAGCTTGTAGCCTGAGGTGTTGGATATGCACACCTTCAGCCCCTGGTCTGGGTGGCCATTCTGCACATTGTTAGCAAAGCACTCTGCTGATTGAGCCATAAGCACCAACAGTCCAGGCTCTTACAGCAGGTGGGTGGTCACTGCAGGTGGTCAAATGTTTGCGTCATTAGTCATTTGCAGTTCAATCTCCTTAAAAAAGGAAAAACACCAAAAAGCCAAAAAGGTGTATTTGGAGAAAAAAGAAAAGGAGAATACCAGAATTTTTGTGTAAGTCACGACATCATCCAAAGGAGATGAGTTACATGTGAGAAGAAGAAAAGTTGCATTGTTTTACAATTACAGGATTTGGACAATAATTTATAAAATGCAAATTTTGTGCAGTCCAAAGTCAGATTTCATTTGTGCAAAGTGATCTGTCCGATACTATACCTCTTTTTATTTTGCAGCCATTAATTCTAATTGTTTAATAGCCCAGGGAAGTAATAAAATACCTCTTTGCAACTATATGATAAAAATTATTTCTCTCTGCCCAACTTTTGGTTTTGATTCCATTGGGTTTGTATATCAGCTTTTAACTGAATTTTCAAAAGGCAGATATTAAGGCTGTCATAATAATTTAATAAAATCTCTAGGTTTGAAATCCGTGGTCTGAAGTCCCGAAATTTAAGGGGACTTTTGTCACATTTTAGCTAAAATGGAGAACAGCCTTGCTGGAGATCCAGGTGGAGACAAGCCTAGAGGGGCAGGAGTTTGTGCCAATACTTCCTGGCAACTGAAGGCAAATCAATGGAAGGGCCAGTCTTTGAGTGCACTTGAGTTAACGTGGTAGTGTGCAGATTTTGTTAAAATTCTGTGTAAGGGTTATAACTGCTACAGTATCTAACTGCAAATTCTCTTGGACAGCTGAGTGAGAATGCATGGACAAATGAAAGGCACAGTACAACAAAAAGGGTCTCTTCATGGTTAAATCAGGAACAAAGGTTTCTTTGGGATGCCACGCACCAATAGTTTCTCCATTAACACCACATACATGTTTTGGATAGGGGTAAGCAGTAATAAACTGTCAGAAATGAAGTTAGAAGACTGTGAGCGGCAGCTTGTCAAGCTGCAGCAGCAAAGGGTAACAGTCTCCCCAAGGAGATGCTCTCATCTAGGCTCATGTTGATTAAGTCTGAACTCTGAGTTTCATTTTGTAACTTGCATGCAATTCAGATGATCAGTCCTTCTTGCTCTAATTTTGGTCTCTCCTCAGGCTGAAAGGGAGATATCCAACATCATCTAGTCTAGACAATGGACTGCAAAGAATACTCAGAAATACCAGCTCATATATACTGTTAGTAACAGGCACTTCTCAGCTAAATCCATTGGTTGGCTATGTTAGCATGTATCCTCTAGCTTAGGGAAAAGGAAAATATGATAGCACAAAACACTTGTAATTTAAATACTTATATCACAGCTGTCTTACTTCAATTCAAATGAAACTATATCACTTCCCTCCCTCATCTTCCCCCTCCATGGACTGAAACTGAGCAGAGATGCAACAACTCATAGACCACTTCTGAGGCTCTGTAGTTTGAGAAGTATCTCATGTCCCCTCTTGCTGTTTATTGGGAGATCTGTCTAGCCAAATGCAACCTGAGATAAGTCAGAGGAAACTGAAATCCTAGAAACACAGGAGATCAAGTAAAACCAGTGTTGAACAGACATCTATCTGTTTCAGAGATAGAAACTCTCAAAATAGGCCTGGTTAACAGAAGTGATAGATCATAATTTGGCAGTTGAACCTAGACATTTTATAAGCTAAAACTGTTTGAGGGACACAACTTCATGGAATGGATTCTGTTCTTTAAAGGCTCGAGTTTGAAAACTAGTTAGCTTTTATCAACAAAAAAGACCATGATGTCATATAAATAATCCCGTGACTTTAAAAATCACTTTTTCAAGCATAGCACTGATTTTCTATAGGCTGTTTAGCCTCATATTTTTACTTGAAAGGACTGCTTGGAATCATAAATCTATTTTTCCCTGCTAAAATGAATATTTATTGATACCACCCTATATTTCTAAATTTGTTGCTGAAGCATCAAAATATTTGTAATGAGATTTTAAATAACTGCCTCTTGTGACACAAACTTTAACGTATATATCAAATTGCCTAAGTATGAAAACAATGTTCTAAGCAAAACCAAGCAACTCCTTTCTCTTCAGTTCCTAAAAGATTGTAATGCAGTGTCGCAATGTAATGCAGATGCCCAAAATTGCTTCTAAGACTTTTACAGCAGGGTGCCTCTACCGTGCAGGAAGAAATCAGTTCCTTTGTACTTTGGATAAATTAAGGAATGTATGATTTTCTATATGAAATTAATCCCAGTCTTCACAAGTACTAACAGGAAGATGTTAATGCTGTAGTTTTGTCACTCTGCCATTACCATCTAAAAGAAGCTGACAGGCTGGGAGGGGAGGGTATGTGGATCACTTGAAGCAGGGTTCCCTGAGGGGGTGGCCAGCGATTAAGCCACACAAAAGAGTGGCTGATGACCTTCACAGAACAGCTGAATTGCTTGGGGAAGGCCCCATGCCCTGTTTGGCCAGGGCCAATGTGTGGGCCTGGAGAGGAGGGTGGGGTTGGGGAGTCCAGCATTGGCCAAAAGTTTGGACTTGAGCGTTTTTGCATCACTTCTTCCCTGCCTTGGGAGGGGTGTGAAAGGAGGTCTTGGCATTCAATTTTTGCTGATTCCACACGCCTCTGGTCCTATAGTTTACATTTTTTGTCTGAAGATGTCTTGATTTCGAAGTTATAATAATTTGGGGGGAGGCAGTCTTCTTTCTATTCCAGGAAAGGTTCCCACTTTCCTTGGCAGATATTTGTCTTTCTAAAACTACACAAGTTTAAAGAGTATTTTGGAATATACTTATTACTACAGGGATCTGAATGGGAAAAAAATTAACATACAAAATTAAGCCTGTGATTTCAGGAACTTTCATTACAAACACAAAGGTATTGTCTTAGTTAATCACAAAAGAAAGTCTAATTGCAAAATTTCAGAAATAAATAAGCTGTTTAAAGTTAGATTTGAATTTCTCACAGAAAATACTCTTCAATTACCTAAAAAACTAGTTTAACCACAGCAAAATGCTGTCTTTGAATTTATAGTAATCTTACCTTTGTCCCAGTTTTCCAAATTCAGATTTGGTTATGTAAAAATAATCTTTTTCTCAAATGCTTTTGGTCTTTAATGTAATTTAGGATTTGAATTTCATCCTGAAACCACATGACTTCAAATGGAAGAATAATCAATTTTCTATTTTACTCTCTTAGAATTTAGCAAGCCTGGACAGTTTCAAAGTGAACTGCTTTTACTAAACTTTTAAACTCTTTGTTTAATAATTTCTCGTCTTCAATCAGACATTACAGATTGAGTTCCTGAATTTTTAATTACTTCCAGTAATTTGAAGTATTCCTCTTTGTTTCCAGGTTTCCTGTCTTCAGCTGCATTTGCTGTCCCTTAAATATTGCCTTTCACTTTACTAGTACATATTATTCCTTCTATTTCTATTAGTTTATTAAAATTGAAAGGATTTAATGTATTTTTCAACTTCTATTTTCCACTGCCATATTTACTTACAATAAATCCTTTTTTATTCTTTCTTCAAAAGGTAATGAGACCAACAGCATCTTTCCCTGGAAAACCCAACAGCCTGAGTTTTATTAATGAACAACAGGCTTTTTTTTCTTAGAAAGACTCATTGTTCAGTAGTTTGAGATTATTATTTTTCCTCTTGAGATCTCTATAGACTTATTATTAGACTGATTTCTCAAAGTTAGTTCAAAGAAAGGATCATTCTTTTAAAAAATTGTACATGTAATCTGAGCTTTGAGGGAAGTGGTAAGGAAACATAATGGGGTTACACTGGGGACAGGAGGAAGTATGAGGAGGACAATAATGATGAGATTAAATCTAGACAGCAGCCAGAGAATGTAAGATATCATTTTCTTCCTTCCAAATTTTAGCTAGATCTTAATTGAAATCTGGAAATCACCAGTGATGTGCAAAATAGTAAGGACAGGAGAAGGAGAGTTTGTGGGCATGGACAAGTTTCTCCTACTGTGTTCCCCCATATGAGGAGTTCAGCCCAGTTCAAAAAAAGCACAACATCAGTTAGATCCACATCTATCGCTGCAATTGTCCCCAGACAAATTCCTAGGGCTACTATGCTTGCAGTAGCCACTAATTCATTCTACCTGAACAAGTGCTTTTTCTCACCAGAAGGGATGCCCTCTTTGAATGCAAGCATGTCAAAATAGTTCCCTTTTTCTACATGATAAACTCTGTTATACATCTATCTTGCTGTTTCCAGATATCCTTAGGGCATTTGAACTGTACAGTGATGGAACAAATCTAGGCAGTTGGAGAATCACTCACAGACAATTTCAGTGAAGGTAATGAACATGTGGATGGATGCCTTTTCCTAGCCGTACCAAAACACGCAAAGTACGATATTTCTCAGTGGACAGAGCCAATGTTTCTATAAATTATTCATGTGATGCAAACACTTACTGGCTTGTAAATACTTCACAAAGAAAGTACTAATGCCTATCAGTGGCTTCCATTTAATAAACTTTTGTCTCTCAGCTCTTCTATAAAGGCATTACCATGTTTTTCTCTATTCATCAATAGAAAATACCAGTAATTTTGGAATGAACTCTGATTGAAAATTGAAACTAAGTCTTACTTAATTGATGTATTATATTATGGTAAAAATTATGTAATTGATGCATTCTATCATGACACATAAATATGAAAATCTCATATATTAATTTGTTCCACACAAGAAAAAAATTCTCATACTTTCTATGAAAACCATATCCTTTGTGAAAAAGCTTTGTAAAGTAGAACTAATTACACACAGAGAAACAGTTTTGACATAAAATATTGATCAGTCCCATTTATCCACCATTCATGCTAAGTGCTAATTGGATATATCTGGAAAAAATACTGTATCTGAATCTGGTATCTTTACTAATAACATTATGTAGCTTTAAAGCTTAGTCATCCTGAATACTCAGGCCTCAGCTAGTTTCCCCATGGAAATGAGGTTTGACCTCCAAGGATTAGTAGAGACTCTGAGTGTTAACTAATGACAAAGTACAATTAATGTATATTCTATTTGATGTGTTTCCCAGTCCTTTCTTAGAATTCAAACAGTTTTCCCATACTTTAACGCAGCAGTCTATGCTCAGCTAATAAAACAATTCTAAATCCAATGCTACTATGAAACCATTATAGAAGAAAATTTTCCTTCTACTTCAGGGAAAGGAAAAAAGTTTCACCTGAACATCATTCAAGACTCAGATAAATTATACAGATATTTTATGATTATTACATTTCCATAGGAAACATGCAAGTTAGGAAATGGTGGATCAAGATTGCTGGATCAATTTTTTATACAACCTTCTTCTGTGTATATACGTCAGTTCTTTATCATGTAATCACATGGTAATCTTCCACAGAAGTTGTGCCTCATTCAAGATGACTGGAGACTGTGATATGGAATGAATCATAGCCTTATAATAGCTAAGGTTATTAGACAGAGGACTGGTGCTTTCTTTGTTAGAAATCTGGGGGAAAGTGGGAATTTCGTGTTTATAGTAATATTTTGTGGTCTGGATGCAAACTCCAGCATTATCTCAAGTAGATAATGGGTGTTTCTTATTTTCACACAACTTAGCCTCTGAAATACATGAGATCTGCTGATAGGGTCTTATAAAAATAAATTGATTGATTTTTGTGGAATATTCATTCAAATTAATATATAGTGGAGAACCCCAGGTGGAAGTGATTAGTTCTATATTTTGTGCAGAGGTTTGAAAGGTGAGCTGTAAATAATACATGGCAATGCATCCTCAGTGAGGACAGAAACCATTTTTAATGCTGTAATTGCTCATTCAGTGCCACTATTTACTGTGTGCCCTGAATGAAACAGGAGTTCTGTGGAAAGAGCAATATGTAGTCAGAAACTTGAAAACTGTGTTAGTAAACACAGGGGAAATTAAAGTTGACCAGATCATCTGACTGAAGTTGACTCACATCCACCCACCATGCTTTACAGAGAAAGCAAACATATGCTTCTTTGAACTCATGCATATATAAATATCTTTAGTGTTCTCTTATATAATTGGCTCCACAATCTGCCAACCAGCATAGTAAAATTCTTTGCCCCTTTAGCAGCTTTAACAAATAAAGCAACAAAACATCTTCATAGGTGACCAAAATTCATAGTTCAGAATTCTGAACTATCTAGTGTTCTCTCAAATTGCATCAAATCTTCACTCTGTCTACCACAGAGTCACCTTACACATAGAGTTTCATTCATTTCACTATCACACTTGTGTGTTTTTTTTTCTAGACATATGATATTGACAAGTATGACATGATTTTGTCTTATGCCTCTTCCAACAGATGGTTTCTGCTTTTCACAGAAATTCTTAATAAATGCATGTATTTGCAAATTTTCTTATCATATTTCTTTCCTTCTATATTACTCTTCTTGAAGAATCTTCTGTCTTCCTTATTCTCTTTCATATTATGTTAGCGTGTAGTACTTCCTATTCGTTTGTGTACAGGTCACCCCTGAAAACCAATAAATAGGTTATTTCATACTATGGAGTTTTAAAGAAAAGCCTTATCTATGTTAACCAATATGGACCCACCTAATACAGACCCAGTAAAGCAGCTCAGTGAAATCCAGATACCCCCATAGCTACCCCAATTCTCAATCTAGAAAAAAAAAATCTAATAATTCTGTAGAGAAAATTATTGGATAAGTCTTGCACAGTCTATCTTCTGTAAATTCACATTTTATCTTTTCCTTTAGCGGTTTTATGCTGGAGAAAAAACCACAAAACAAAACCCAACAGCACAGAACCCATAAAAATAGCATCCTAACTATTCTAAACTCTACTAACAATCTTACTTGAGTCCTAGTGCAATTGCTTTGACATTTTTTCATGCTATTTTAATGCACATGTGTATGTCTAATGTGCTGGTGTGTTCCACTACAGTCCCTTATATTTATACCTGATTCTCTTTCATAAAAAGTATAACCTATCGTTTGCCTGTTTATACTGCTTGCATTTCCTTGAAAGTAACCTTGACAAAAGGAAAACAACAGAAAAAAAAAAAGCCATAGGCATAGTTCTGGTGAGTTCTATGTCTGACTGCTTTGCTTACTCTAATGTTGACTTGATTTCATCAAGTGGAATGTTTTGGTAGCAGTTGTCTAAGGGTCAATTTGCTGTAGGGCTGTCCTGTCCTTTTAGATGGCATTTAATTTTCAGTTGTATAAAAATGTTCTGCCTCTTACAGGGTGTTCTACAAATGCCTTATGACATCCATCCTCAACATCTTTTATGGCAAAGCAATGCCTGGCTTCCCTATGTCTTTATTTATTAGACTGTAAAATATATGCATTCTATGTATGTTTTGCATGTTTATAAATACAGATCAGTTAATTTCATATTTCTCTGCAAGTCAGAATTTAAATCTCACTCTGTTTTTTATATTCTGATACACACACTTGCAAATGAAGTCATGGCACCTTTCCTCACCCTCTTTTCACTTATTCCAACAATTCACAGTACTTGATTTCTTGTTTAAGTATGTATTTGTAAAATATAGTCATTATACTATGCTGCCTTATTTAATCACTCTTTACTGTTTATATATATCATATATTAGCAGTGGTGGCAACGCGTTACTGTGTAAATTATGTATGAATAGGTCTATGGGCTGGAGAAGCTATAATATAAAAATACATTTTTATATACAAAATTCTGTAAACCAGAATGTCACTTTCTTCTCTTCATGTAACAAATTACTATTTAGAAGGTCAAATTTGTACCTTTGTTGTCATTTCCAGAAATAAAAGTGTACCAACCTTTTACCAGCTAGTTTAAAGTAGCTATGTAAATTATAAAATAGTTTCATGGAGAGGATTTATTTTCCTACCCACAGGAAAAACAAATTGATAGAGAAAAAAAATCTCAGTTCTACTTTGAGGGTTTCATTCATTTGCTTGCAGACAACTAGAAATCATGTCCTTTGTAAAGCCTTGAATCATATAGAAAACCTGAAGACATTTTTGCAAAGAAATATTAATTCAAGAAGTTAGCTGTCATTCTGTCTTTAGTAATAATTAATTTTATGGTATTGAGAAAAGCTGGATCACTTGGTGTCTACTGGTAGGGCGATAGACCAATTTAAAGCCCTGATGACCGTCCTGATCTGTGATGGGACACGACTCAACACCTGGAGGGTGCACTCCCAGAAATCTATTATCAGAGGATAATCGGTTAAACAAAAAGGGACAAAGAGACCCCAATGGCTCCCAAAAGTCCCCAACAAAAATGAGGACACTTTCCAGCAATAGATTGATAGGATTAATAAGGAATGGAGTGTTACGGAAATAGCATGGCCTTTGCAACATCCTAAGTAAACACAGGAAACCGACTCTCAGGCCTATGTCATCTGTCTATCACCCAAAAATTATTATTGACTATAGTTACTCAAATTGTCTAGGAGAAAAAAAAAGTATAAAAAGAGATCAGATATGAGCAATACTGGGGAGAAGTTCCATCATTTATGCAGATTAACTAACAAGCTGCCCAGTCTCCTCCCACTCCTTCGGACGCTGAGGAGTGAGTGAATACTCTGCTTTTCTTTACCTTGACCTTATCTTATGCCTTATGCTTTAGGCCTTATGACTTATAGACTACCTTCTTGCACCTTTACCCCATAGATACCTTATTTACTAATTTTACTTTGGTACTTTGATGCTAATTTTACCTTGTTCTACACCTCATAATTTACCAGGTATATATCTTACTTTATATTCTTTTTGTTTTGTTATCCTACACTGTACTTTATTGCTGACTCATTGTTCATGATTTTGCTTTAAGGTGTGTGGTTCCTTATCTTAGTGAGTTAAAATGTGTGTTAGTGTGAAGTGGCTATATTTTTTCTTTTTTGCTTTGTATTAAGGAGTGTGTTTAGATTTTGTTTTAGATTTGTCTGTCGTAGAGGGCAGTTGCTTGAGTTTTGTATTGAGGCTTATGTAGCTGTGCTGTGTTGTAGAATGTGTTTCTGGGTTTTGAGTTTTTGTTTGTTAGTTAAGTGCAATCATGCAGTTAAACATTATCACCAGCAATACGAACCCTACAGCAGTTTGCCACATACTTGTATTAATAAAAGTTATTTTTGTGAACTGCTAGAGTTAGTCCAATTTGTTTTGGGTGCTGGCAGCCTCATAACTTTTAGGAGAACTTTATGGAGAAGATTCTCCCTTGCTGTTAAGTGCAGTCTCCATATTAGGGTATCAAAAGTCCTGTCCATTGCAGTGAATCTGTCTAGCAAAGGGTCTCTTGAGGTGAGACATGGACAGAGTGTTTTGCACTTTAAAAGGCTCTGATATTCTGGGGACACTGATAGCCAATTAAAAATATATTAATACAGGTGGGACAAGAAATCTTTGCATTTTTGCTCCTTTTTCATTTGACACTACTGAAGGCTCAAACTGCTGCAGTGGCTAAAGACAGTTCAATTCTGTTGCCATCTCTAAGAGCTCACTTGCAACAAAATGAAGTACGCAGATGTTCAGTATTTTCAGTGCAAAGTCCAGCAGTTTAGTTAGAATTTTCTCAACAGTGAGTTGAACTAAACAGGTGGATACTGCTGTTGAAAACTGCTTACATACTTTATTCTTCAAATATGCATGGATGGGATCACAACATGACAGCTCAATGTCTGCAATTGCATGCAGATACTGTACTTTTAGCTTATGCCATATCTAAAGTAACAGTACCTTGATTTACATCTCTTTTACTGAAATTTAAGTAATTATAAGAGGAGCTTAAGGGGGCTCACATTATTACCAGAGATCAGCTGATGGGCAGTAATTTATTGAGCTATTACAGCTTGATTGGGGTGTGCATGAAAGCTCTGCTTGCCTGTCTGAAAAACAGAGATAATGTTTCCTCTCAGTTCCCATGAGGATACTGGGAGGATATGTTTGCACACTGCTTCAAAATGTAAACTGCTACATAAAATGAGTCCAGAACTAAAATGATACCACCCTTTGGAAAAGATAAGTGAACATGTTCAGTCTACCAAAAAAAACCCAAAGCAGTCATGCACAATATGAATATTTCCTCTCCAAGATGTGAAAAGAGTGGTGTGGATCTCTAAATACTAGAAAGTCGACAAAAGGATCAAACCTCTACAGCATTAGAAAATAAACAAGAGAGACAATGCAATAATATCTTTTGTCTAATTTAGTGTGTGTGTCTTTAATGTGCTGGTGTGTGCACATGTACGCAGTTGTATAAAATTTCTTAGGAATTTGTTGTTGATAAATTATCTGACAGACAGCTGGAAATTTCTATGAAAGTGAACTTCACAGAAATTCTTTAAACAGTAGGATTTATTTGTCATTTTTCAAAGTTTAATATACACACTCTCACAAAGAGCAATAGTGAGGAAAGGGGAGTGAGGAAAAAGGGAAGGGTGAGGCAGACCACAGCTTATGCTTTTGAAAGTCTCCCAGCCTTACTCTGCTTGCTCTTTTTTAAAAAAGAAAATGATCAAACAACTGAAAGTGCAACATCCTTTGAGAGTAGCCTGGCAAGGACTACGTGATGACTACCTTTTGTGCAGCTCAAGCAGCGGTCTGTTCTGGCACTATCTGGACTCTCATTATAGCTCATCGGTCAAACCTGCTGCTGTGAAAAGAGCTGGGGTGGAGGTCAACTTGTAAAGGAGCAGCGGCAGAAACAGAGATGTGTTTCACTCTTTGGCGAGTCAGTTGTCAGTTCTTCTTTTTTTAATGTGGTTAATCCACCCTGCAGCACTAAATTGGTGCTGAATGTTGTTTCCTTCCCTTGCACTGTGACCTGTCCACAAGAGGTGCTGAAGGAAACCTATTCCCAACGACTTTAGGAACCTGGAACCTTGTGACTGAGAGATGATAAAAGGGTGTTATTGGTCCTTTTGGGAAATTCAGAAGACTCAGGTTGCACAGTAACTTTCTTTTTTCAAGATTTAAGCAAAACCAAAGACCTAGTGATGACAGAGAAAGGCACAAAAGCAGTTAGCTCAGCATCTTGCCCCTGCTGAGCTAGGAGGAGAAATGGCCTAATATTTGCTCTGCCTGTTTTGCTAGAAGAGTACTGTAGAAACATTGGTTAAGATCTTGTTCTGTCCTTCTCATTGGACCAAAGTCTCCCCAATTATAGGAAGAAAGCTAAGGAGTAGATACAATAAACCACGAGGCTATAAATCAGGTAAACTAGATGTTTAAAGTAGATATAGGAGGTCTAGAGCCAGGACTTTGTACGCTTGAACAATCTGGGTCACTTAACAAAGAAAGTTGAAAAGGTCAGGCCAATGAAATGTATTGAAATGACCACCAGGGGATGAAGTAGGAGAAGACCACCTAAAAGTTGAGCCAAAGGAAGATTCTTGAAAAACTCCACCCAAGCTCCACCTGGAGTCCGCTTAGTTATGAATACATATGTTAGATGATGAAATTGTCTACTTGAAATGTATAAATAGCTTGTTTTGCGCCTTTTGAGCTGAGTGAGTCTGTGCAGTGCGAACTGGCTCACATCCAACATGCAATAAACAAATGCCTTGCTGCTTAAAGATTCAGAGTCTCTAAGCAGTTCTTTATTCCAAAGTTTTTCAGCATCACTAAGAAAGATGTATCTGGTACTTGTCACAGTTTTCCAAGGTAGCTCTACATGCTGGCATTAAAGTAATATTTTCAAATCACAGAAAGAAAGGAATATATCAACTAATCAGTTCCCATGTGCAAGGTTAAAGTATTTTCACTTCCACAGAGCTTATCCCACCATTGGCTGATCAAAAAGCTGCTCTGTCCCAGTGAAAGACACCTAGAAACAAATCTGCTTCAAGATAGCGAGTGTCATCTAAATTTTGTCATTAGAGCCCTATTCTTGTCCTCTTACTGAGATCCACAGGGGTCAATAAAATTCTACTTTAAGCCTTCTGCAAATTCTAAGCCAAAGACTGAAGTATCACAAGTAGTCTGGGTCTTGATTTTTCCATAATCATTCTTTATAGGTTTGGAGGGGTTTGCATTTTGTATTTGTTTTGTTTGGGTTCTTTATTTGTGTTTTTTTTTCCTGAAAATAATTGAAGTTTAACTATCCATGGAAGATTCTTTTTTAAGTTATATATGTAGTCAGACTGATAATTTCTTTTAAAATTTTTGCACGTATTATGGTTTGTGGGAAAAACATATATTACCAATTGGGTGATTGGTATTGACAATTGGATATTCCTGCCAAAAATATCTTAATCCCTTGAAAACAGAAAAACACTTTAAATTTCTGAAGGAACTCAGAGTAAGTTTGATTCCCAAATGTTCCTTGGAACATTGCAAGTTGAGCTGAGAGTTCCCTGTTAGTATTATCTGTTATAGGGAGCTTGTTGCCAGGTTTCTTAAATATTTTTTTGTCACAGATGCAGTGCTGGTTCAGTGAAACAAAATTAATTATCAACTTTCTCTTGATACTATTGAATTGTTCAAGAGAATGTTATGTAAATAAAGAGTCTGATTTTATCAAGAACCTTGATTTGGCCTAGACTGCAGTTTCAGCCAAAACTTAAGATTTGGTCTATATGACTCTGCAGATTAAATAGAAAGACAAAGTGATCATGGTAGTTTTTGTTAGCAGAAATGTTAGTAAGACACCCAGCTGGAAACCAAGCAAAGCTATATCCAGATGCTTTCTTTGCCTATGATACTATTAAGAGATGACATTTGAGAACAATTCCTTTCTTTATCTTTATTTCATCTGAATACTATGTATGATCAAAAGTGTCTTATTTCTAAGTCCTGAAAAGGTCAGGAGATCAATATCTCCCCCATTTTCTCCCACTACTTAGTAGCTCCAATTGTTAGTTCAAATTTTGGTATGTTTGTCTAAAATTAGCAAATTAAGAGAAATGAAATTTTAAAGAAATAGTGACATTTATGGAAGTAATTCTTAAGGTTTCATTGAAAGCTATATCCTACTATAAAAGGCTGTATCTAGGTTTTTTCTCCTTTTTAACCAAAATTGAACAAACAAAAAAAACCCAACCAAACAAACAAAAGTTGAAATCTTCATGTCTCATTTGGCTTAACACTTAAGAAAATACACAATGAGGAAAAAGATAAAGAAAGGAATTTGCATTGAGTGTTAAGAAAGACAAAAACTGCCTTTTGCTAATAAGCTAATTTGGTGAATGTGAGAGAAAACCAGAGATTTTTTGGTGAGAGAAAGAAAGGATTCTAGCTATAATTTAACCTCAGTTCCAGACCATCACAGAAACATTTTTTTATCGCTGTACACAGAGAGCAGCCACAGCAGGTCTCAGATGGCCAACCCGAGTGCCTCATGCAAGTAGCATTTATCCTGTTCCTTTTCTTTTAGCCATTAATAATTGCAGGTTGTAAGCCTGATCATAGTCTGATAGTAGTCATAGGTGCTATTCCAATTTGAGTTGAAAAGTGGGAACCCTCATTCTCTGAGGAATACTGCCTTGGGTCCCTGAGACTATCACCTATCCCTGAAACCACCTGTACCAGGCTGGAACGGGGCAGGAACTGGGGCTCTACCACTTTTAGGGCTTTGAGTTGGTGGTTGAGGTGAAATACCCTTTTTTAAAAACTTGTAAAAAATCAGATTCCTTCACATTAAGAGGTTTCACAAAGTTATCCTGATGTCAACTAAAGTTTGTCTGAAAAGACCTCTTGGGCCTAGGATAGATTTTGTGAGCAAAAGTCCACAGAAAAATTGCTTTGGAGAATGTTGTTGCTAAGTTCTTTCAATTAGGACATAGAAAATAAGGCATTAAGTCCCTTCCCCCCCCAGGCACGGATTAGAACCTAAAATTTCATGCATGATATGAGTATTGGTTCCTCTGAAATTGGCTGTCTCTCCCAAAACTCTTGAAAGCCTGTTTTGTTCACATCAGGAACTGAAAACAAATGCCAGAACTCTGACATTTATCATAAGATGGAAACCTTGATTTTCATTCAGCCGTATAAAATACTTCAGGGAAAACAGAGAACAGGCATTCATCTTTATTTTTGTGTATAAATTGAGAAAGAGATATATTAAAGAACTATTTTACTAGATACTTCTGTGGGCTTTGGAGTGGTCGAGAGATACAGTTAATATTGTCTAGAACTGAGACAGGTAATAAAATGACTATGATTTATTTTATATAAGCAAAGACTTTTGTTATCACAGCTAGCTCTTTCTGAAGAACTGAAGTGTATAACACAATCTGGCAAATTATTGAGATAGAATAAAAGTCCTTCAGAATCTATGGAGTTGGGCTGTTTTTTACCAAGTAAGCAGCTGTCACCTGTGCCTGACGAGTCCTGGTGTTTTAGTTTGGGCATTTGCTATATCACTAAGCTGAGGTGTGATAGGCTACTATAAAGTTTGTCCTCTTGGCAGAGGGTGATAACAGCAAGGTTGGTCTGAGCAAAAACCCCTAGTGTCAGGACTGCAGGGGACAACTCCACAAATTCCCCAGCGTAGCCTGAAAAGTAGAGTCCTACAAATGCACTTGGATGTTCATGAAACAAAAATGTAACACAAATTAATTCAAAGTAATTTGGTATCTTCGTCATCCCACTAAAAGAGTAGGGTCCTTTTTTATTACTTTTTTTTTTTTTTAAAGATTCCTCTTGCCCAAAAGATAATGAGGAATCATGGCTGTGGTATTTTGAAGTCAAGTATTGTCCCTGTCTGTGCATCACAATTATAATTACTGTCAGAGACACCTGTCTGAGGAAATATCTCAAGGACTCATGGTTAAAAAACTTTGAGATACCTGAAAATTAGACTTGAGGCTGTATATGATGTATTTTTAACCAAATAGTGACAGCCATCTTTGTGAAGATAGTCTAGGTACAAAACACCTCTACCTATGCAAAGACCAATTAATGAATACTTGGAAAACTTAGAGATATTTTACTCTAAAGCAATAATTGACAGCTGGCATCATTTTTCTGAGTGAGAGCTCCTCTGATGTTCCTTTGCATTTTCCTTTATAATAAAATCACAGTAGGAGGAATATTAATTAAAGACCATAAATCATACTCTATTGAGTCTACTTAAATCCTTATTTTAGAAATATTGAGTAAATCTGCATAGCTTCTAAGTATTAGGTTTCTTTTAATTATTTGCATTTATTTATCCTCAGTAGCACTTTAATGTCTTCAGGATTTTATGGAGAAATACAGTGGCATTAAAGGGCAAATATGATAAAATCTAACAAAACATGAAACCAAAAATAACTTTTTGTTTCTTCATTTTATTGAAAATAAACACATATTAAAGGTTTTGTGGTAATAGTAAAAGCCTAAAATACATAATAAGAGGCAGCCTGAACTGCATTGGTTACTATAGCTTCATGTTTCTTTTTTACCTACAGGAATACCTCATATATCTAGAAAAATAAAGCTGCAGCTGTGAATCCAGTGAACTATCCTACCATGTAATTGCAATACTGCCATGGATATGAGAAGCCTTGGGAACACAGTGGGAATTGTTTCCTGATATTAGTTGTTGCAATTTTATTCTAGAGTTCAATATCACAGTGTTAAAGGATTTAAAGAGGTGTTTGTCATCATAACCATCTTCTCCAAGTGCTAAAATATCAGGTGACAGTCAAGAATTCTTACATATGAAATATGTTCTTTTTGTCTTTCATAAAGGGTAGCTGCAAAGAACGGATGGCACAGTAAGTTTTTTTACAAAATATTATGCAACACGGTTTCCAATGGCTAGATTTGCTGTAACCGTTTCTGGAGCCTTAAACATCTGGGTGTTGAACCTTTATTTGAACCTCTGATCAATAGCACATGCTTCATATACATTTCAGCATTTCTACTTTGAAAGTGGAAGCAATGGGAATAAGGTTTCAGTTCTTCAAAGGTTTTTTTTTGTTTTTTTCTTCCGTTTTTCTCTATATATGGAAGTGTCAGAATGGTAACAATAAACACACAATTATAATTTAGTGGTGTTTGCAGTTAAAGGCAGTTTTCAACAAGTTTGTGTGCAGCAGACACTGCTGCCAATAAGTGAGTTATGTGATTCAGTACAGAATGTTCTATATAAAAATATTAAAATTGAAGATTATATCGAAATCGTAGACTACAATGTGGTAACTGTAGGTAAGCAAATATTTATAATGATGGGATCTGAATTTATGGATTTATCTCATCTCACTTATATAAATCAGGTGAACTATCTCTATTTCTCTTTCCCATCTAAGGGTTCCCAGAGAGTAGAATAAAAGTTCTATATTTATAAAGAAATTGTATTTCATACTATAATGGTATTGCAAACTCGTTTGGTAATGTTTTCCTGCATATTTTGATTTACGCATAAAAGAAGCATAACTAAGTCTGCATGCTGTCCATATTTTTACTTTTGTTGATATTATGAAAAAGCTGCCTGTTTATGGACAAATTTCACCGTGCTTCTTGTGTCTGCTGAATTGGTACCACAGTAAGATAAAAATGATCTAAATCAAATATGAATGAGTCATCAGACTGTTGAAATTTAGGAGTACAGTGATGAGCACAAAATAAAGAAATTAATCGAATTGAATGTAAACACTATTTTAAAACAAAAATCCAATTTCAATTTGTGTGTTTTTATTGCAAAGAAAAAAGTAGTTCTTTTGTGTTCAAAATGACTTCTTGATATCATTATTTTGTAACTGTTATACCTTTCAAACACGGAGTTTGTGAGATCACTCCTGCAGTTCTAAACCACTGTCTTAGTACTGCAAGAAGAGCCAGATTTCTAAGAAGGAGTGAAAATGGTTTTAAAAAACCTTAGTCTTAAAAAACTAAGACTGGCATTTTCCATTTTGACCAGTCATAGATTGTCATGAAACTCATAGGAATCAGAGAAAAAGTTGTTTTGTTGTTTTTTTTTTGCCACCAGTGCAAGTGAGATATTGGTGAGGATCTCCTCATGATATCAAAGTTTTTCTTTGGGTGTCACATGTTACTGTGTAGAGCCATATGGGCACAAAAGCATGAATCACACTGACTTCAGGTCATCATGTGCCAAATGGAACTAGACTTTACTAGGAATTGTTGATGGGTACTTGGAGTTATTGCTGCATGAATAAACCTTGGGTACTTACAGACTGACTGACTAATGTGGAACATAAAGGATATTTGATGACAGCTGCATACAGAGTTTTGTGAATAATGACATTTCTTTGGTCCTGAGGCCAAGCAAAAATATTTGTTTGAAAAATGCTGACACAAAACCGTAAAACAAAACAAAGAGATCTTTTTCCTTGACCAGGAGTGTTTTCCATATGAAACACAAACCTGTGATTTTTTTGTAATACATTCTTCCTTTCGCTCAGATTTTTATTTATCAGAACATTGATTTGCTGATAAATGAAAACACAGTTCTGGCTAGCAATGTTCAATGCCCATACAGCCAGAAAATCTTTATTTATTCAGAACATTAGTTAACCACACACACCAATAATAATTACTGCTAGATACAGCTCATTTAAAGTTAGTGAAGCCTTCAGATTTTACAGCCAAGTTACTGAGGGTCTTTTTGCTCACTCGATGTTTATATGTAACAGATTCTTTAGCAGCACCCCTGGATTCCTCTCTAATAAAATGTGCATTCAACTAAATGTTCGATACAGAGAAGCCGGTTTTGCTTCCTCAGTAGATCTGTTTAGCCACCACATGAAAAACAATAAATTGACTGAAAATAATTCACATATCTCTCTCTCATAGTCTCCTTCGAGGCACCTATGAAGCCTGCAGAGTACACCTACGATGAGCAGTGCAGCTTGCCTGTCCTCAAGAGGCTCTGATAAGGTTTTATTTTATATAGATTTCTCTATTTAATATCTTGATCTCTTCAAGACATGTTCATTGCATGAATCTTCTCTTAGTCATACATTCATTCTTTTCAGTGCAGTTTCAGTTTTCTTATTCCAAATTTTAACATCTTGCTGTCTAAATCCAAGCCACTTGTATCTCCATTTCTCTACCTCTCATTTTCAGTCAGCAAATGGAATTTCTTTTTCTTCCTCTAAAGCCCTGAGTTCATTCCTCCTTTCAGACTTTTCCTCAAAGACATTCTGCGTAGAATATAGACATATTTCATTTCATTTATGCCACATCAAAATAAATGGCACTGCAGAAATACAGTTTGCAAGGGGATGCAAATACTGATGCTCTTTCCAGCTTTCAGTAAGAATGCACCCAAGGTCAATTAAATCCTTTTTATTTTAAAGTGCTCAGAATATTTAGAAAATAATGATGTTAGAATGTTAATGGCAGTGTGTTCGTATTCTTACCATTATTCCCCTTCATTATTTAACTTTCTTTGAGAATATTAAGTTGAAAATGTAAGTAAACATATAGTAGTTGTCTTGAAATTGTTTTCAGATATTTTTGGCAGCAGTTTAAAAGCATGTAGAAGGTCAAGTATGAGAATTTTTATGTTATAAAAGGATCTACTTAATATTTAAAGTTTGTTCTTTTTTTCAGCTATCACATTAACAATGTGACATAAAATAAAGCTCTGTCTTCAGACACCACTTAACACATCTAATAAAATGAATGTTTTACCGATAAATTTTCTAAAGACAGAAGTAAATTTCTCTAACACACTTTAAAAGGATTTTCACTGGCTGCAGTTCACACAGAAACTACTGTGGAAGCTGGCACATGATGACTTGATGTGCACAAACGGCTCCATCATGTGAGACAGCTCTCTGTTCCTTCATGGCTAATCTCATATCAATGCAGCACTTGCAGTGAACTCCATCTGTTTTCCAAATTGATGGTTATTCTTACTTACAAGTAGCCAGCTAAATATCTGCAAGATATTTAAATGACAATTTGTCTTGGAGTCTAATGTAGCCTGATCTCTCTAAACCAATTGTTGTGTCACTTTCAAGACCTAGAATCACTATAGCTGCTGCAAGATACCTCCAGATATGCATCATCCTGGACAGTGAAAGAAGTAGCAATAAATGCTGGCACCAATGCTATGAAAGCAAACTGAACAGGTCCGAGTTCTGTAAGTGATGGAAACAGTCACTTCTTTGCCTGACAGGGTACACTATAGTTGTCCACAGAACCCACCAATGAGCAACAACCAAACAAAGTTTTAGGATTTTGGATCTAATGTGATGTTAATGCATGCATACTAGGTATGCATACTTAACTGAGATTAAGGCACAAGCGTCCCTGCTAGTCCTCTGACTAGATGAGAACATATAGGAGCAAAACTTAATTTTGAATTTAGCAAGCCAAGTCTTTAACTTCTGATAAAAAATGTACTTGATAACACTTGAGATAGTCTGGCTCTGAATTCCCTTAGTTCAAGAAGCAGGAAAAGCAATAATTTGTAAGAAAATACTAGAATCTCAAAAGCAAATAATTTTACAGAAATGTCTGACACCATAGATCTCCCTAAATCATCCTTTTCTTCCATGTCTCTTCCCCCTTCCTCATCTTGGTCAGTTTGAGGTCCTGTTTGGAGTAGGTGAGAGAGCAGATCGAGCTCTGCATAGGTAGAACTGTGCACCGCTCCATACCCACCCCTGGAACCTCTAGTCCAGAATGGCTGGTAGCCACTGGCACACTGAAAATCCTGTCTGGCAGGAGGGCCCCTAGAGACCAGAGCAGATAAAAGCAATTGCACAAAAGATACATGTGCTCACAGCCCACCACTTGGATTTTACAGTAGCTGAGATCACACTGGAATTCAAATGATGAGTATTCATCTTTTTCTGTCCTCTCTCTCTCATTCTCTCTCTGTCTTCTTCTGATTTCTCCTTAAAAAATGGGTAACTTAAAGTTAGATGGTTTAGAGTTTGCTAAGTCAATGCTTGGTGAAATGCTTTACTTTGAACATTCACTTTCAAACTTGCCAAGTATCCTTATTTTCTAAAGTTTGCCATTAGTTGTTTAGCCTCTTGAGAATGCTGTCATGTTCCTCCCTTGTGCCCGCCTCAGGGTATGAAAAATAAACCTAAACCCCTTGAAGAAACTCAATGAGTGAGTGTAGGGCTCTACAACAGCAAGAAGGGCTTTGGAGGTAAAAAATACAAAGCTAAAGTGGAATTATCAGAACTCAAGATGATTTGACTTTGAAAAGGAAATGAAAACATGTAAAGCAGAACAAAGAAAGATGCTATGGAGAATTTATACATTATTGATGGGATAGAAAACAAAGACAATTAAGCATCATCCAAATCTAAGCCCAAAACTGAATTAATACTCTCATGTTTATCTATCTGTAAGAAAAACTTTAGTGCACACTAGAGAGAAGTCATCACAGCAGGCGTTGTTCTGAGGCAAGTAGCTGCTTTTCTGGATTTGTAAAGTAACTGACATTCCACTTTACACAGAATTATAATTTGTCAAATCAGCACCAGCACCATATGACCGGACAAATGGGAATATGATATTTATGTTTAAGAGGAAAATATGATTCAAGTAAACTGCACGCACCGTAAACTCTGACCACAGTAATAAATAGGTCTTTAAAGCATGTTTTAAAGAAGACAATAAAGCTATAGAATTAATAGAAGAAAGGATGAACCACAAATTTTTGAAAGTTGTGTATGGTCTTTGCAGGATTTCTGCTCTTGTGAAATACTGGGCATTCCTGTTTTTAGAGAATAATGATGTAGCAGAACTAGAACTTTGGGGAAGTCTTTGATGTGATACTGTATCAGAACATACTTATTATTCTAGAGCAGACAGATAAGGTGGACAAGAAAGCGGTTCATATGGAGAAGACACTTGCTTACATTAAAAGAGAAACTACCAGGCTGGAGAAAGATTACTAAGGGAGTGCCTCAAAGACCAACCTTGAGACTGGGCTAATCTAATACTTTCATTTATTATCTTGGCACCCACAAAAGCATTTTAACACAATTTTCTGATGACACAAAGTTATTATACTGTCAATGTAAAGGTGAGTTGGAAGTAGTCAAGAGACAAAGGACTTGGATGACCTTGAATGCTGGAGTAATGGTAATGGGATAAAGTATAGTAGTGCAAAGTGCAAAGTCATGCACTTTTAGACTAATGATAAAAGATTTCTCTATGAACTGGAAGATTATCACTTGAGAATAACACAGGAATAAGAAACACAACTGGGTTAATAAAGAGCAGAAAGTATATAGGCCATTATATAATGTATCTGTGAAAAAATGAACATCCTAATTGTAGGACATAGAGTGTGAGGCATTTTTCAGAGAGAAGGAAATTCATGACCTCACGTAATCTCACAGTCTCTTATCATTCTTTGTGCTCATAACATTATTGTCAAAGCTTTTCATGAATATCTTAAAGAGTGAAAATGTATTTGAGAGGCACAAACACTGAAGATGTAATTACATGAGTTACATGTCAGAGGGACAGTAATACAGAAATTATTACTAAAATAATAGTATTATTCCTTTCAAGTGTCTCAGGGTAAACACTGGGTACAATAATTATTTTTTCTATAATTTTTTTCTTGCTTAAGAAGAATTTAAAGTATTTTCTTAATGCTCAACATCATCTTACTTTGTATTACAATTATCCAAGCTTTCTTTAAAAAAGAAATAAACATTGATATATTAAAGGTAGCAATTATCAATGTATATGACATTTGTTAGATGTTTAGGCATAGTTTAGTTCACCTCTAAAAGTATACCTAGAAAAAACAATAATTCAAAAAGTCAATCAATGCATTTACTCAATTGCTCCTGAACTTCACCAGAAGAATAAAATGCAATCATGGACATTACAGGGTGTGTCTGATGCTCTCAGCCTAAGATAAATCATTATTTCTTAATATTGTCTATGATGCTTCATACCTGAAATGACATCTTTGATTACTTTTTCTTTTTTATTCTAGTCCTCTGACTTCTGAAAGTAACATCCATTCACATATCTCTAAGATGCTAATTTGTCCATGAGTGCATTTGGCAAAATACTCCTAAACTGATGAACAGATTTTCTCAAGTGAGTTGTTAATCTACACTTTTTAACTGAGGATATCACTTATTGGGCAAAAAGTCTGAAATGGCTTGTCTATTTGATGTGCTAAGATCAAACTACACAAAAAGTGTTTATAGCTAATTAAAGTAGTACACTTCAGAGCATTTACAGAGATTTCTCTACTTTTCTCAATTTTATTCTTAAGTTCAATGCATTGAAATGAATAGAAAGATTCTCATTGTTGGGAGGGAGATTGTTCAGGGCCTTGTCAATTGATATAATCTTTTTCTTTCTGTTTCATCTTTTGAAGTGTCAGTCCATGCAGACTACTTAGCTTGAGTATTTAACTTTTCAACATTTAATCTTTCTACTTTTTTTACCTTCCTTTGAATTTTTCTTTCACTTCTTGAGTTCATAGCTTCATCGACTTTAAAAAGCAGCCTTTGACTGGACCATACATATTGTTTGACTTCCAGTCCATTTTTTTTCTAAATCTAATTTTTTTATTTGGCTTCCTGTCCCAAGTTTTCTACCTATCTCCGTACCATTTCTTTGTGCTGTTGTTGTTCTTCTTCTTTTTTTTTTTTTTTTTACCTGCAGTGCTAAAATTCTATTTAATAATTTCTTTTTTAAACATATTTGGCTTCCCTGATGGTTGGTGCTGTGGGAGGATTTGGGGAGTTAGCCTTTAGTGCTGCAGTGTAACACTAAACTGAATGCTTATTTTACGTGACTGAAATTAATGTCAGAGTTGAGCATCTCCAGAACAATCCATGAGCAACACAATACTGTGAAGCCCTCAGGAAGCAGCTGAGGGGACAGGTAAACACTTATACAGCTGCTTTTCTTTGGCATAAATCTCATTTTTACTTATAAAAAGTTCTACAAATTATGTTCTTATTTTATCCTTTGCATAGGTATATTGATGTGAATAATGACAACTACATCTATTTCAGTGTCAGCGTAAAAGACAAATAGGCATCACAAAATTCCCTAAGATGCAGCAAGGAGAATTAATTTAGCTTTTGTTTACCTGTAAGATTGTTTCAATGCAGATTCTGACTGAAGCATATGCTGTTTGTCTATCACCCTGAGTCATAGTTTTACTAAAGAATTTCTAGGGTAAATTTTTCTAAATTCAACAGTTAAAATTTGTCAGTCAATAAGTTACAAGGTCATAGTACTGTTATCATATTTTATCTGCACTTTTTTGACTTTCAGCATCATTTCAATAAATTATCACATTTACAACCTACCTTCAAACTACCTCATTGAGTTAAACTTACCATATGGTAAATGATGCATATTGGAAACCTCTGTGGAGGCTTAGTGCAATTAATCATGGAGCTAATGCAGAATGTGTGTTTTTCCTTAATAAGTAGTGTGGAACATGGCACTCATATGATCAGGTGCTCTGTAATTTGCACAGACAATCAGTAGTTTGCTGTGTGCAATTCAAAACATTGTTTTTAACTTCAGTAATTCTAAAACATTCATATGTGGAAGATAGAGATAATACTGTCAGCTGTTGTTTTTCTTTGTGAAGGTGGTCTGAGTATTGAATTAATAACAGAATCATAGTATGGCTTGGATTAGAAGAGACCTTGAAAACCATGTACTTACAAACCCCCTGACACAGGCAGGGGTGCCATCCACTAGATCAAATTGCTCAAAGCCCCATCCAATCTGGCCTTGAAGACTTCCAGGCAGAGGCATCCACAACCTCTGGACAACTTATTCAGTGCCTCACCACCTTCACAGTAAAGAATTTCTTCCTAATTGTGAAGTCGCTGGATTATTATTTTATTATTGGGTCAGAAACAACCCAGGTGTGTGGGAGGGGAAGGGCCAGGCTGTATACCACATGGCAGCTTCATGGGGAGACCCTGGACAAGCTGTCAATTAAAAGGACAGTCTGGGAGTCTGCCCAGACCATGCCTCTTGGAACCCTAACCCAGGCTCTGATTGCCTACACCACCCCTCACTCTGGCTTGGAAACACAGAGTGGTCCATGAGTCAGAAGTCCCGTCTGGGAGGGGTGGCCACAGAACACATAAATACAGCAGCACATGGTCTCATGTCTCTCTCGGGACCTACCACCTATCATGTGAAGCTGGATTTCCACAGGACTCTTGGGTGGTAATTATTTAGTAATCAATTTTTCCTTTAGTCTACTCTCTTCTTACTTTCTCTTCTTCTTTATTCCTTTTCTTTCTCTTAATCTCTTTACTTAATATTTTGGGCCACTTAAAGCTGGTGGATTGGTTTTTGCTAAATTCTGTCGCCTAGCATATGCTAAGTCAGTACTTTGTGAAGTGATCTACATCGGCTGCATGTTACCACTTTTAAACTTTTGCCAAGATCCTTATTTTCTCCCCTATTTCACCAGTAAAATTTTCTCCTGAGAAAACGTAGGCAGTGTTCTCTCTTTACATTACTCAAGGTATTAAAGAATCAAAGACTTTGCAAAAGTTCGGTGGATGAAATTTTGGAGCCTTGTATATTTTTAAAAGTAATATTCCCAGTTAAGCTTGTGGCTTTGGGACTGGGTTCTTACACTAGTGTCAAATCTAAATCTACCTTATTTCAGTTTAAACCTGTTTCTTCTTGTGCTATACTGTGGGAGAACACACACCTGTGAAAGTGGCCAACGTGACCATTTCCTGGAGTGAACAACACCAGAAAACTGATATCTACCTCAAAATCCAGAAGTTCCTGTGTTAGAAGATGTCTTATAGAATAGATAGCAATTTACTGTATTAGTTACATAGTATCCCCCTGTGCCTGTATGTTTTTGGTGGTGGTTAGCCGGTATCCCAATGTATCCCCTATTCTTTCACTGGCCGAGCTGTGATGCCAAACCCAGCCTCACTATGGGAAGCTAGCCACGCCCCAGTTGTATCACCCTCCTGCCTTCCTAGCCCTTCCCCTGCTTGCCGTGTCATGCCCCTACCTCCGCCCCTAACTCCACCCCTAACTCCTCCCTGAGACCTATACCCCGTCCCATGCTCTGAATAAACCAGTTTCGGCTCTACCCCCCGCATCGCTGGGACTCTCTCCATTCCTCCCTTCCGGGACGTGTTACTATACATCTTTATAAAAAGTCCCTATTCTTCTTTCTTGTAGGCCCCCTTTACTTGAAAGGCTGCTAGAAGTTCTTCCTGGAGCCTTGTCTTCTCCAGGCTGAACTATCCCAATACTCTCAGCCTGTCTTTGTAAGTGAGGTGCTTCCCTTGATCTACTGGCCTGAGTGCATAAGTCCAGGTAGAGAATCTTCCCTCATCTATCACTTCTGTAACTGTGTCATAAAAGGCCACTGAATTTGTCAGACATGATTTACCCGTAGTGAAGCCATGTTCTCCATCCTCAGTAACCTCTTTATTTTCCATGTGCCATAGCACAGTTTCCAGGAAGATCTGCTCCATAATCCTGCTGGGCACCAAAGTGAGACTGACTGGCCAGCAGTTCTCCAAATTTTCCTTATTTTCTTGGACTTCCATGACTTCTTAAATATGATGGATAATGGCTTAGTCACTTCTTTTGCCACATCCCTCTAGACCTGTGGATGAATCTTATGAGGTCTCATGGACTTGTGCGCCTTCATGTTGCTTAGATAGTCTTGAACTTTGTCTTCTCCTGCTGCCATGGATGCAGAATCAAAGAAGCAGAGTTCAGTCTACTAAGTCAAGTTGACATTTGTGCTAATGTTGGTCACAGGATTCCTGGTCAGCTCAGAGCAAGCTTGTGTGTGCCAATAGACTAATATGTATTGTATTGCACCAACAAAATATCACTTGCAGGGTGAAAAGTTCATCGACAATCAGCTATTTCAGTCAAAAAAAAAGTCAAAAAAGATATTTTTTTTTAATTTTTTTTACCAGATGCAAAGCTGTACAGTTGAAGCACTGGAACTTGAAGTTTGCTGAAGGGAAGGGAGTGCTACTGACCATTTCTGTGGAAGGAAAATTTCCGGTTCTCTCTGTGAGAATTAGTACCTGATGCAAAGTTCATTTTGTAGATATTTAAAGTCTGGTATGTGTGTTTAATGTGTAAGGGCTTTCACAGTATCTTTACGTTTATTAAAAACAAGACTGCATTGTTAGACCAGAACAGAGAGCATGTCTTGAACTGACTCTGGCTCTGACTGTGGCTTACTTACATGAAAAATTACTGCACAGGAAGTACATTCCTGTGTAGCAGGGTGGAGTGTGCAGGGTGTAATTTGGGAAATTTAAATTACATTCCTTCTTTGCATGATTACCCTGAAAAAGCTACCAATCTCCACTAACTATAAACTCTTAAGAAGACTGAACTGGGACAGCTCAATATTGTTTTATGAATGATCTTCTAATGCTGTGCATCTTCAGCGGGGCTTCAGACTGGAGTGGTGGATGCCAACTTTTGCTGAAGGTGAGAAACCAAATTAGTGAAAGAGAGTCTGGACTCCCTGGGACACAGTCAGAGCAGAGCTCTATACTGACATGGCGCACAATCTGGGAGTCAGAGCTGCTTGGTGTCCAATATACCTGCTTCAAAAGGGACATCATCCATTGCACAGGATTGTGTCCAGACAGTTCTTGAATATCTCCAGTGAGGGAGACTCTTACAACTTTATCTATTTTTTCCAAATATTTCTATAATGCAAATGATCTCAAAGACACACATTTGTCCGGGTGTTTTACTTTTATTTATACACCAAATATTTTCTGCACAAAACTTTTACAGAGTCTTAGTTCTTTGATACCTTGAATCGCGTAAACAGAACATGCTACAACCACTTCCCAAGAGAACTTCTTTTAATTTAGTGAGAAGATTGGTGTTCTGGCAAAAGGTTTGCAGGAGTAACATACAACCAAGGAGAGGATTCCACAAAAGCATTATACTAAATAACAGGCTACTGAGAATAGAAGGACTTCCCTGCATCCCTCCAGACACCATTCTGAGCTCTGCCTCTATAGCCACCAAGGGTTTTACAAGCCAGGAGGCATCACTGTGGAATAGGGAACCTTCTTTGCACTCAGCAAACACCAACCCACAACTTAGTGAAACACCACCTAACCGGTTCTAAGTTACCCACAAGAGGAAGAAAAGAGTAAAGAAAGGAGAGATTGTGAAAACAAAGAAGTAAAGAAAGTGGGAGAGGAAATAAAAATAGTTACTGCCAGGAGATCACATGATGGCAGATCCAGAGACAGAAGGCCCAACAAGATGGAGGCCCTGTGCATCTCTCTTTATAGGGTTTGGCTACCGTGGCCTCTCCTCCCATGCAGAATATCTGGTTCATGGACCACTCAGTGTCCTCCCAGCTGAAATGAGGGACCCTTCAGCCAATCAGAGGCTCCAGGGGTCGTGATGTGAGGTGGCTACCAGGTGGACATTCCTTGATGGAGAGGTGCACCGTGTGGCTCCCATGCCATGTGCCTTCCCATCCTTCAGGCCATGTTGCCTGCAGGACTTACCACTGATGCTGGAGGCCTGGCCCTCTCCCCACATTAAGCAAGCAGTCTAGTGAGATACAAACTGGTCTCTCACAATTTTCTCCTTTAAACTGCATTAATAGAGTAACACTACAGTACTTCTGTAAGTTCAGAAGTCATGAATTTGGAATGCAACAATACTAATAATACTAAAAAGCTTTGCAAAAACATTTTTATTAATCTATCTATAACACACATATATATAGCACTTGGATGGGCTGTGCCAACATTAAGTATATAATATGTTGCAGTACTGAGAAAAGGTTGTTATGTTTACTGTTCTATTTCTTAGATGTATGCTAAAGGTAAAAGGAAGCAACATGAAACTGATAAATAGAAATGTTTTCTGATGCTAACTGAATATGTGAGACTTTGAACTCCAGTGGTTGTCTGATCCAGTATCACTTTTAATGGCTTTTTAAAAAACTACTAAGCATTTGTCTTCCAGAAACAACCAGCTTGGTGGTAATTGATCACTGTTTTTTCCTTCTTTTAAAGCATATCAAAATTTTTTTAGTAAAAAATAGGTATTTTCCATTTCACAAAATCTGATTGTAACATGCAAAAATAATGCCAACAGCCAACATTTAATTATGAAGTGCTACTAGCAACTCACAACTTTCATTCCTGGATGCAAGTCATCAAACAGTGAGGCTAAAAATGTGATTGTCATAGAAGCTTCAGTGAAAAGCCTGAAAAAATAATATTTAAGGAAATGTATTATCAGTAAAGGCAGCACCAATGTACTCTTTAAAAAAGAACTCAAAAAACAATTACTTTTTAGTTTTAAATTGTGGTGTTTGTTTTCCTTAATCTAAGGCTTTTAGACCATGTGATTAACATGTAGTATCTTTTAAAAGAGGTAGCAATTTCATTTTAAATAATATTTAAATAAAATTTTAAATAGGATCTCTGCTGGCTTTAACATCTTATCTCTTCCAGGACTGCAAGAAAAAAAGTCAGGACATTTTATATCATTAGAATCTGCACTCTTATCTTCTCACAGAGACTCAGAACATTCTGCTTCCTGAAGAGACCAAGATTTCAAAATGTTAAAATCATGAGTTATAATTTTTCAATGTAAAAACCAAGAAGTGTCTATGTATAAAACGCTTGAAAGGTATTGTTCTGTATGTAGAGAAAACAAGTCATAAAACTGTTATTGACACTTGGGTTTGGAAGATTTGCATAGGTTCTAGCTTATCCACCTCAAAACTTCTGTTTGTAATCTTTTACTATATGCAGTGCTATCTTGTATTCTGTAGTCATGAATCATAAAAGGCATAGAGACAGAAGTGACAGATTTCTAAGTCACATGGAAACTATAGTCCTCATTTCTCTTTGCTCACCTCATTTTCACTCTGCTAGTTTATCTCAGGTTAAACCGCACATTTCACAGCTCCGAAAAGCTTCAAACAGCTCCCACTCTTGACTCTTATAGCTGGATGTTGTAAAAAAACAACATTCCTCGCGAACAAATGTGGAATTTCTTTACTTACTGTTAGCCATAAACTTGAGCTTTTCCAAAATCTAGGGTAGACGGTCCTTGTTCCAGGAATAGTTCTTTTCTACCACTAATTTAAAAGCAGCTGAACTGCGGATAGTTGTACAGCTTCAAATTTGTCATATAAAATATCTGGAAGCCATACTCATCTTTTTTCATGTTAGCAAATGCAAGTATGCATGGAGGTAGAAATATTAAGTATGGCACTTAGTCATTTCTGTGCATGATGCTTTGCTTTGTGGCATGGTTGTTAGACTTGGTGTGAATTATATTATGATGTTACATTGCAAGAAACCTCCAGCGACTTATTCAGCCCTTCATTTTTCAAGTCATGAATTTTATGAAGACACTGGATCCAGAACGACTGATTTTACAACCTAGAGATCAAATTCTTTTTATGGCAGGAAAGTATCTAAAATGAGATATTTTACAGACCCCTTGTTCTGTTTGTGTTGGAAGCTGAGGTATTTGATGTTTGTTCAAACTGTTTTGCTTTTTAACTAGGATTTAGATATATCCCAGCTCATAAATGGTTCCTCACTTTTATTTCAGAGCAAGATTTTCAGAAAAAATCGCTTGTGTTCATCTTGAGAACCTTAGTACAGATAAGATGATAACGTTTCAGTTATTATTGCCACATTGAACTTCATAAATGGCATTTAAGTACATAAACTTGTTCTAAGTCTTATATGCAATAAAACTGAAGTTCAACTTGAAAAAAATAATATTTTTTCTCCTGTGTGGTCTTGTTTTCTTTATGAAGAAGATGTTACTATTTTTGGAAAGTCTGTATAAAACTGGTGTATTTATGTGGGCTTTAGATGATATATAGACCTGTAACTTTCTATGCAGAGGTGAAATTCCCTCTGTGGTATAGAAATAGTGTCTCCCATCTCAGCTTGGAATGTGCCTAGCAGAGCAAGGACTTGATTCTGATTAATGACTGCAATATTATTTGTTTCATTTTGCTTTTACTGCTAATCAAATCATATAAATACATTTTACTGTTCTCTTCTGAATCACAGAAGATGATCCAAATCAAATGAAACATGTTTTCTTCTCATAACTGTCAAGTTATGAGTCAAGTATATATGTCAAGTAGAATGTTAAAATCATAAGTATTGTTGGTTAACAGGTGCTTTCATACTCTTAACGTAAACAAATAATATTTAGCTTAATATCCAAAATATGTTGATATACTTTGTCATCTAGTGAATAAAATAGAGTAGTTCAGTAAAGTTTATCTCTTCTCTAGGATATGCAGACATGCTCTGATGTTTGTTTTTCTAGGATTCTTCCATCTTCCTGAAATACAGTGTGATCATTTCAATAATTCTCCATCAAAGAAAAAAATTCCATATGTAAACTGCTCAGATAGATGTGATAGAGTGGTTTCCGCATTTTCTTCTCTAACACTGCTGCTCTTCTCCCTTTTGCCAGTTAGAATATGATCATGATAGAGAGCATCTGGCCAGTTCATGAAGTCAGTGGTGAGTTTGTAGGGTACAGGCTGTACTAGCATAGGGTGTCCACTCTATTTGTATAATTCCATGCAATGAATATTCAAGTTTCATCTGTTCTGATGTCAGCCTTTCTATAAAGACAAAGAAGAAGGGGAGACTGATTATAAGCATGTCTGAGGGAAAGATTTCTAGTCTGCAGGATACAAAGGGGAAAAGAAAACATAAGTGGAGCCTAAGAACCTTCAGCTCAAAGAGAGAGGGGAAGAGAAATGGCAGAAAGGAATAAGGATCAGGCAGTCAGACCATGGAAGTATCAGACCACAGAGAAATAAGAAAAGTTTGCTGCAGCCCAAAATGTCTTTGAACTAGTTCAAACCAATACTATATGCAAAGACATTCTTCAAAGAAAGAACTGTTAATAAACTTTTTATTGCTATGCAGACAATCATTCTGAATTTTCTTTCCTTTACTTTTTATATTCCAATGAAACCTGCCTTTTCCAGTTTAATAGCCAATATTAGAGCTTGTCTAGAGGAGGTCACATAAAGAGCAAGTTCTAGGCATATTAAGTTCACAGATTTGGCCAAGTCAATATTCAATCACATTCAACTATCTTTAGATGTTCATACACATTAAGGTATCAGAAACTGTCCAGTATGATTAGCGTACTACACTGTGGGAGGAACAGCGTATGTGGCCATAGCATTTAGGAAAGTCTGTTTTCCTTTGGAATTCAGGTTAGCTCTAATGTGGTTGGTTGGGATGTCTCTGTATAGTTTTTCATGATTGTATACAGTTATGGGTTTAATAAATGGACAAATTGCACAGGCTAAACAGTCAGAAAGGCCAAACAGCAAATCAAAGCAGGCTGTGAAGTATAACATGAGAAATTATGTCTTTACTGGTAGTATAATAATATGTATAAGTAGTTTTCCTTTGTTGCTTCAAGGTCATTTAGGTCATTTAAGGTCATTGAACACTGTTCAAAGTTATTCAGGGTTAAATATCTGACTTAATTTAGGAATAAAAAGATACCAGTCATAAAATAAAATCATTGGACTCAATATAAAGGTGAAACCTGTGTAGAGGTGTAAGAACTTTATCCTATCCCCTATATCTGTATCCCCTGTGTGAAAACATCTATCATATCCTTCAGTCCAGAACACATGAACTGATTCACTATCCTATTTCTAGCCCAAGAGAACTGAAACTCAAGGGCAAACAGTCTTATTTGGAAACATCTTAATAAGTTCCTAATGGATGTTTTTTATCAAAGCACTCCCATTTTGCCATCCTCGGACAATTTTATGTTTTGTGTACAGATGGTAGCCTCTTCTTTTTTGTTTTGTTTTGGGTTTGTTTTTTTTAGTTCCTATTTTCCAGCCTCTGTAATTAGCATTTAATCTTATTGCTGTTTCCAAATACTCTCTTCAGGGTCATGGTGCCAGTAATATTAGATATATGAGAAAAACAAATTTACTTATCAGAAAAACGTTCAATTAGAGATAAGAATTCAGTGCATTTGAAGGAAAGAGCGAGATAACTGAATTCTGAAATGTCTTTGATTTGGAACAGATGCATACACACACATCCATAAAGATTTGGATGAGTTGAATTCGATCAGGCTGTTTGACCTTGTCCCAAAACAAGAACCATCCTTCCCTCACAGAGATGAGATGGGGAAATGCTCTGTGACTCTACCCAAGGTCCATCTGCTTTGTGTCTGCTAGGGGATACAGAGGCACCTGTCACTGGGAGAGCTCCTAGGGAAGTCTGATACTCTACCCAGAAGCTGCCAGGGTTGCTTTCCCAATATCACAGAATCCTAGAATATGCTGAGTTGGAAGGGACAGATGTGGTGCTATGGATATTCAGAGATGCTTCCAGTCTTTTTTTTCACCTTAACAAATCATTTCTACTTCCAAGACTTGAATTTTCTGCAGTTAATGTGATAGTTGGCTACTGTTACTTCTCACCTCATCTTTTATATATTTTTCCAAATATTAATAACCTGTAAGTTACTCAATAGCCTTCTGTTTTCAGATAGTCAGTCTAATAAATAGTTTATGAAAAATAAATCAGTGTTCCTTTTCCTGTAATTTATTCTTTCTCCTAAAGCATATATAAATCCATCAAAAAGGGTATAAAAACTTAATTGCTAAAATTCTGTTGACATTCAATGAAAGGTTAAAAAATATCCAAATTTCTGTATCATTTCTGAAATGGAATTTCAGTTTCAAAACCACATAGCTGTTTTTGAAAATGTTACCTTGTTTCTTTCTAATAATTTTATCTGCAATTATGTTCTTCAGTTTCTTTAAGGAGGTACTTTTAAGTCTAACTAAATTAATGGAACCAAGATATTGAAGTTTTTGGTTTCTTCTTTTTGGAATTACACACAACAAAACCAGGATAATATGCTATTAAAAATAAATATTGAAAAAAACCCCATAAATATAAATGTGATTTAAGAGTATGTTTCAAGTTTTTACTTAGAAAATTCAAATGTAGTCTGTAGCAAATATTATTCTTTGCATTAAAAAATCAAAATTATATATTGTAATTGAAAATATTTTAAATGCAAGGGTTTTATTGTGGATTCAGTAAGACTTGAAATGAACCAATGTTTATGCCTGCTAAAGCATCAAGCTCAATACAAGTTCTTTCATGCTTAATGTCTCCCTGATAGCAACACTGGCATATTCTGCCTTGCATGCATTCACACCATTTTTGAAGATCAAGATGAAAAGCATGAAGTCTCAGCTAACACATTGTTTTTGAGAAGTGTATCCTATTGTGAAGATTTTCCATTAATTTCATTAAATTTTAATAAATAGTGTTATTTGCTACTCCACACTTTTCTGGAAAAAGTCTTCTCAATAATTCCACAAAGAAATGCAATTCTCAGTTCAGGAGGAGTAATTCTTGCCCTTCAAAAACTTTTCACATTTTATTATTTTTATCTTAGAACATAGGGCTAATCGTTTTTCACAGAAGGTTAGTGCTCATCCAATTTCATGGGGTTATTGGTTCATATCACAGATGTAAAAAATGCAAGTGTTGGTTATTTCATCTTTTCTAAAAATACAGACTGCTGCAGGACAGAATAATGGCATTTGGCTTATCTCTGAAGCACAAATATAACTTGGAGACCATTGGTGCATTTTCGGAAAGTAGTACCAATTTTTCATGTAAAAAGCCAATCTCATTACAATATTCTCTCAACTGCAGTACTCCTAAATAGAGTATTAGTACCAACTGCTAATATTCTTTCCTTTCAATAAATAGAATGCGTATGCACCATTACTCAACTTTTTCTAGTAGGTCATCTGAGGCCAGTTTTTAGTCTCTGAGCCCAGAGAAGATAATGTTGACCACAAGAATGATTCTTAGATTTGGTAGGTGGGAACAGGTTGAGGTCAAGATTTTTGGGTTTTTTTTGTAGACCAGGTACTCAGATAGGGACTGAGGGAGAGATTAACTTTTCCTTAATTGTTTAAAAATAAAGTGCTGAGTGTGTGGAAATCAATTGACTTGGTTTCTTCTAACTATTGGAGAGGGACATTTGGGCATTTCAGTCTAGTTTTATAATGGCGTTCACTTTAATCCAACCTCTTTTAAAGCTGAATTGAAAACTAATTTGTAGATCCAGCTGCAAATGAACTCCATTTTCAACATTTAAGGTTCACTGATACATCAGTGATCAAAGCATACAGATATGGAGCCATATAGCTCAAGATATCTAGAAATGAGTGCAAAGAATTTGGATTCTGCTGCTATAAAATAGCCTCAGAAAAGCAACCGGGACTACAAAATAATTCAATAAATTTGTACAAAATACTATTATGACACATGATATGTACAAATTAGTTTATGAGTGGCAGGAGTAGAGTACATGTTTCTCTGAGTACACTGGCCTCAACAAAAAAAATCTTATTTGTATGAATTAAAGAATAGTTCTTCCAAGTCAGACTATAGTGAGGCCAGTGCATAACAGCAGCCGTTACCCAGAGCAATGCTTTCTGCCAGTCCTTGGCAAGCTGTCAGGCAGGCTAAAGACTTCAAGGGCATGAGCAATGAATATACGTCCCTGGATGCTGCTCCTGCCTAAGCAAGCTCAAAGCAGCATTAACAGGAGGTTAAAAAAATAATCTTCCAATGCATTAGTCTGATACTTATCAGAAACTCCAAATTAATTTAAAAAGTTGGCTTATTCACAGAAGTCTGTGCTTCATAAAAGTTACCCAATTAATCTTGGTCTGTAGATTCATACCCACAGGGCATGTGAATCCATTTCCATGGCATTAGTTGCTGAGAAACTGCTAACATTTCATTCAGATGTTATGAGCAAAAGTGTCAATCCTGTCTGTCACTGGTAGGAAGTGAGTGGAGATCAGTTTCTGTTTAAGGGTGTTTTTTCCTTAGCAGATGGACTCCTTCCGGCTTTTCTGTTGCACTGCAGCCCTAAATATTATTGATATAGGTTTCTGCTTAACAATAATAACTATGTTACACTTCTTTCTTAGCTACTATGTGACACATTAGTGGTAATGCAACAAAATCAAGTTTTTTTCAGTAGTTCATTCAGATAAACATCACCTTCCACTCTGATAATATACAGTGATACCAAACAGAGAAGAAATGACTGCAGCACTCTGAACTCTGTATGAAAAAGTCACAATTCAAAGGGGCAAGGATATACAGTTATTTCAAACTGAATTACTAGTCAAAATCTGTGACCCTGTGAGTTATTTTGGTTAGGAGGAAAAGATAATGATGAAGCCAGATTACTTTCATACTTCTTATATAAGGCCTGAGAAACACTGCTTTACACTCTACTTGATGAAATCAAGCACTATGAAACTGTCAGCATGCACATCAAAATTCTTTCACACGAGTTCTCTCCCAGATCTTTCAAATGAGCTTTATTTTGTTGGGGTTTGTTTTTGTTGGTTTTTTTTTTCTGTTTTCAGTCTTCCCCCCCTCCCCCCCAACTTCTCTGTATCTGTTGCTGTGATTTGTCTCTCTGATTTTCTATTTTGTGCATTTATCTGCACTAAAATAATAGCCTACCCTAAAAAGAACATCACTTCTGGTTTTTAGATTAGCCAGGTGCTTTATGAAAGGAACTTTGCTTGATTCTGCAAAGCTTAAGTTACCTTGCAAATGTCATTATACTGCATTATCAGCATTGCACTGATATGCATGCCAGATATATTCATATAAACTTTGTATACAACATAAAATTTAACTCAGTGATAGGCATTTGTAAGTACTGTGAGCTATCTTAAAAGGGCACTCATAATTTTCATCTGATGCTCATATGAAGCAGGCTAATCATAGTCTATGTAACCAGGACACTGGCACAAAATTTAGGTATTCTTTCTAAACACACTGATAGAATGAAGATCTCATGACTTCCAACAAAACCAGCAGTTGGAATAATAAGTTGTTGCTAAAGAATGCAAAATTGCATACAAATAGGTAGACATGCCATCAGCGTAGTATCATAGCATCAGTATAAAAATGTAATAGCCTCAGTGTTGGTCCATTCATACTACAGAAGAGTAACAAAATATCTGGAGTCAGAAGAAAGTAGTACAATGAATATTACAGAAGCAGGTGCACAAGCATTACTGCCATCTGCAAAATAGATTCAGCAATACTTGTTAAGGTGTTGTCTTGATTTGATTTGATTTGATTTGATTGAGCCAGTGCTCATCCTCTTAGGCATGTATTCATTTCCATAGTAGTCAGCAAGCAAGAGCAGTACAACACAGAGAGATCTGACAACCTAATATTAGTAATAATTTAATGCTGATATGGAGCATGTTATATATTCAAAGAACTGTACAAATATTAGCCAACTAATACAAACTAATGCTATTCCTTCACTATCTTATTATATGAATGAAGTATATTACTTATTCTCCACCTAGTCTTTCATGGTTTTAGCTCTTTGCATTTGAGCATTTTATGGCAAACTCTAGAGATCAATTTGTACAGCTAAGAAAGATGCATACATACATAATACATTTTACAAACTCCTCCTTAAATAGTGTCTGCTTCAGAATGTAGTCTCAAGGTCTTAAAATGAGGCATAACATAAAGATTCTGGCTTTGTGATATTGTGAATTAGGTATTGATAGAACCAAAAGGATTTCAGGTTAAATTAGAGTTGGTCAGAATTTTCCCAATTCAAATTCAGTCAGAGAATGACAGTCTCTCAAAATCCTCAGATGTACAGTCCAGCTTTTCTGCAGAAGGAAAACCCTGACATAGGGCTCAAGGGCATCCAGCTCTGAGTAACCCAGTAGATTTATGGGTCCAGTGCAGCAAATTCTCTCTGTGCCCAGGGCTGGACCCAGAAAGATACCTTTCCAACTTTCTCAGCATGGACCTAGAAACTTTCTGATTCCTTGCAAGTCTGAGCATTTTTATTTTAATTTTAGCCTCCAAGCATGCTCATGAGCACTGTCCCTGATTGCTCACACTTCCTGCAAGCCGAATCATGGTCGAGCCTCTGAATCCAGGATAAGCCAGCTACATCTGCTGGTGGGGAAATCTGGAGATAAAAGAAATGATAGAGAGTCCCTTGTGCCCAAGCACTACCCTGCAGTCAGAGCCAGCTGCTGCAAGGAGTTGAAGCTCAGCTGTGTTTCAGCACAGTTGCTAACAGCAGCAGTGAATTTTTTTTTTTATTTTTTTTTTTTATATCTGGCCTGTGCCAGGGACAACCAAAATTTGTCCATTCCTACATCCCAGAAATTCTGGAGAAAAAAAAGACGGAACCAGGAACTTTGGAACAGGGCCTCTAAGATGAAATTTCAGGTCTAAATGAAACATTCTATGTTATAATTTTCAAATAAATACTTTTTAGGGATCTCTTTTGTTTGATTTTTTTTGTTGTGTTTTTTTAAAGTTTGTCTGGAGATTTCAGATTTGGTTTTTGTTTTTTTTTTTTTATAGTGTGGCACATTATTTTTGTCCAAAATCTCAGAGTCCTGAAAGAGGAACTCTAATTTACAAGAAGATTAAAGTAAAATCTAGTAAGCTTTGTGACAAAGATTTTCCTTACTTTGTTTCAGCCTAAAGCAAATTTTTGAGGACAGTGATGGGGAGAAAATTGGGTTTTTGAAGTGATATTACAGATCAGATTGGTAAATCATTGTATTGAACAGTTATGAAAAATTAACTAGTTCATTGACTGTGTTTTGAAGATGGAAATATTATAGGCATATGAAGTATAATTACTCCTAAGCCTTATCTTATATGTAAGGTTTCCAGTAGTTTTCCTATTGACTTCAGCGTCCTGGACACTTCTCAGTTTTCCTGACTAATTACATTCTACCTACTTACATTTTTGTCTACAATTTCAACTGCTTGTGTTATTTATCATTTCCTGCTGTGCAGTGATACTGTGGCCTACTAATTCCTTCATTTTGATTCAAAGTTGGTCATCCCTAGGAAGTGTGTGAGAGCAGGAGAAAGAAAAATGTGATTCTCTTTTTGAATTGACAGCAAACTAAATTCAGATGAGGAGTAACAAAAGAAGTAGGAACACATGAGAGGATGGACACTCACTGTAGTATGTTTAAATAGTTACTCAACTAAGAGCAGAGTAGATAGTGTTGAACAGTTCCATGATTTATTTTGCAAATAAAACAAACTAATAAATGGAGGTGTTTAGATCTCTTAACAGTTCCTACCAGTTGTAGGAATCACATAGAAATATGTGGATAATAGAGGTTTTACCTGACAAGCTAGCTCAAAAGGGACAAAAGGGAAATTCAGATGCATCTTGACCAAAACAGGATTGCAGTGCTACTGAAATGAACAGATACGAAAGGCTGGGAGTGATGGATAAATATGAGAAAGTAACAGGCAAATACATGCATGTTTATATGGGAAAAGATGAAAGTATGTGAAAGATGAAAATATCTATCTGTTAAGACTGTAATAAGTATTCTATGCCAATATTTCTCATAAAATGCAATGACTGTGTTGAAATGTAGCATCTTTTTCAAACTACTTACTCAAAAATACAATTTGGATTTAAGAATATTTAATATTAAGGTATAATAAGAATTAATCAATGCTGATGGAACAGGGAGGCTTTTTGGAGAGGAGACAAGAAAAATATCTGGGGAGCAGAAGTTACAGAGAGAAAAAAAAGAGTTCTATGATTTTGCTTCCTTTTCTAGGAAACTAAGGATTTGAGCACCGTTATTTCACTGCTATGAATCTTTCATAGTTACTTCTTTGCCACTTTCTGCTCTAGTTATGGTAGCATGAAAATTTTCTCATCTCAAAACACTCAGAAGTTTCTTCTAGAAGAGACTATGGCTTCTTGCTTAGTAGCAACATTATGGGGCATATGGTCCTCATGCCCAAAGTTTTACATAGGCTACCAGATCATTTCCCAGTGCAATTGGACTAATCAGCTTTGTTTTGTGAAGCCATTTTTGTTTTGGACTTGCTCTAGGCTATCAGTCGAGTCTCTCTAGAGCAAAAGTGAAAATCTCCCTGAAAAATTTGTACCTCATGGTGTGGCAGGTATCATTATATTGAGTCTTTCTGTTCTCCACTTAGTCCAACAGAAGTCCAGTTTCAATGACACTGAGAACACATTAGAAAGCTTTCCTCTTCATACTTGGTTTTTCGTAAACAGTAAGCTCAACAGGCTTGCCTAGGAGAAAAGTGTAAGTGACACACAGACAAATATCTAAAAATATTCCTCTGATCTGATTACTTTTAGGCTGATTCCTAACTAAAGTAGTAAAAACTCTCTATGATAAACACAAAGTGAAAAACTGCTATACAAATTTCTTCTGGAAAGCAGAAACCTGAAAGTCATGCAGACCCTGACTATGCCTCTAAGTTTGTGTTTTAGTGACTCTGTCCCTTTGGGGGTTTTGCTTTGCTTTCTTTTTAAACTGTTGAAATAACACTTTTACTTGGGGGCTCAAAGCTTAACCAGGAAGGTATTATAAAGGGCTTTTTAGAGATTGATATAACTGCTAGGCTTTATTACCAATTAATTTTGTTACCAGCTCCAGTTTGCTAGCAAGCCTCTTGCACAAACCTCTTAATATATTGCTGTTATTGCCACATCTTCATTGTCATCTTAAGAGGTCCGCTGTTTATCCTGCATCTTACATCACAGATATGGCACAGAGTCATTACTTCTTGGGGTTTTTTTCCTAAAGTCAAGCAAAACATTATCGAGTTAGCTTGTCTGCAGAATGCTCTATAAATGTTACTATTATGTTAGTATAATGTTATTGTTGTTACTATTGTTTGTTATTATTATTGCTATTACTACTATGTAATAACATACTTAACATCTTTAAGCATTCCATATATGTCCTAAATTTATGTTATATATAATATCTTGAATCTACATTATGCACATCCTGAGTATTCTAATTACATTGTGATCAAAACTGCAACTAAATTATACCTCCATTATATCAGAAAAAATCATCATGCACCATCAAAAAAGCAAAGCCTATATACCACATTAATGCACGTGGTATATAGCCTATATACCACATTAATGTCTGTATTAATTCTCTGGCTATTGCGGGTTTTCTGGGACCACATTTGCCTGCTCTCATCAAGCTGGCTGATCACCTCAGGAAGTAGAAAGGGTAGGCTACTCCACTGAGGGAAGGGAGGCAGGAACTGAGGGTGACACCAGACTGACAAGACAGTGTCCTCTCACCACCATAAGTGCTGTCCTGCTCAGCCTAAACCAGGAGAATAGAGAAGATCCAGTGAGTGTAATCACAGTCAGGTGAGAGCATAGGCATCCCTGTGGTAATTTGATGTGACCAGCCACTTCTGAGGAGAAGGCAGCAAAAGAAGTCAGCAGGGTCAGGTCAGGGCCAGGAGAGCCAGGACTGGACAAAGGCAGACCAGGATGATGGCTCAGGGGAGCAGTTGGGGCAGGGACTAAGCTGGAATGGACTTTTGAGCTAAAGGGCTGAGAGTGTCTGGTGAGCCCCAGATGAGGTTCCTCATAGCCCCTCTTTTCATGGCCCTTTGCACAGCTCTATTCTTGGCTGTGCTGTCCCAGCACTGACCTGCTGCAGCTCCAGATGAAACCCAGGAGCCTGGCAAACATCTGCAGAGCTTCTTGGTGCACTGGCAGTTGTGACAGATACATGTTGGTCTCTTATAGGACTTCTGGGATTTCTCCTACATGTGCTCCCCCTTAATAATTAGTTACTATTGAAAAAGAGAATTCATTCTCAAGTAATTTCAGGAGAAAAAAAAAAACAAACCAAAACACAACAAAACAAAAACCAAACTCAAAGTTCCTTGAAGTATTTGGAGGAAGGGTAATTTAAAATGTAATTATTCCAAACATTCAGGTAGTGGTGGATCACTGCAGCAGCTTGAGGCCTCAATGCAGCAGATGAACATAATGCAAGGTTCATAATACTGTTTTATTTGCTCTTTGCCCTGGTTCTTAGCCTTCACCAAACAACAATCCTCTAGAAGACGTTATTTCCAAGTGTAGTGTATCCACTTGATTTCCTGGCTTCTTCTTTCCCTTTGTGACTGTCTCAGTATCTATCATTGTCTTCTCCAGCTTCACAGCTTTGATCCTGCTGTACTTGGCTGTGTCAGATGCTTTTGACTGTGCTCCTGTCTCTTCTTCAATCATCCCCTAAACTCATAACAACAATCTAGTCCACTCCATACCGAATGAGATTTCTAGCTCCATATGTTCTTGCTTACTTACTGCCTTACTAAGTGATCAGAAGGATCAAAGGAAAAATCTTAGTTATTACAGTGCTTGGCATAGCTCTTCATGTATTTGAGAGACTCAGTTCTGAGGTAGGTGATAAAGTTGATCCGGTTCTGATCCAAATTTTGTTATCAGCTGCGTTAGGAAACTTTACTTCATAAGGTAAAACGGAAAGGAGAAAATTATGCAGAGGAAGGGAACAGCTGGTGCACTCCTACACATGTGCAAGAGCCCAGATGCACAAACATTTGGACCTGTAATTATAGAAGCTTGGCAGTTTTAATTCCTTGCGAGATTTACTGTGAATGAGGACTGGGTGAACCACTTTGTCCTCAGAAACTTGTGTGCATTGCTTATACCACCTTCATAAGCACTAAAGATGGGTGGACATGGTGGTAAATATTTTCATTGAAAATAAGAACATGCATTATATAGGTCAGTAAGCAGACAGTGACTCTGAACTCCTGGCTTTAATGATAAATCCTCAGTCTGCCTTTTGATTAACATAAGAAATTACAGGAAGCAAGAGGATCCAGGAAATCGCAGCTGCTATTTCTGATCTTACATTTAGCCACCTCTCATAAGTACTGCAGCATCTTGGAATTAGAAGCAGTTTGCACTGTGGTCTCTATACTTTCTAAGTTCTTGAGGACTTGCACCTTCATAACTAGACTTCACAATGTCATCACATGAGATGCTGAGTAGTATGTATTTGTAATGGTTTAGGTGTTAAGGCTAAATAGGGATTTGCAGTGTAGTATTCTGCCCTGGAACTGTGCTGGTACATTTTAGCTGTCTTTTGATGGAGGGAAACAAATGAATGCCTAGAAGATGAATGAAAACATTCTCCTTTTTACCCCCATCTGGACTGGACTCAGTGACTTTATAAATGTGCAGTTAAGCTAAATTACATACAACTCTCAATTTAAACTGTTTCTTGTTCAGTGTGTATGTAAAGGTCAAAAGTTTCTTCATTAACAAACCTACACAATATTTTGATAATATGAATATACCTCAAATCAGAAAGTCTCTTTTGTCACCATCCTTTGATAACTTGAAGAATGTATCATTTTTTAGTTCAATTGAATATTTTTTTATTTTAAATCTCCTATTTCAACTTGGTATTACTTATTTTTTGTTGTTTATTGTACAGGAAGTAGCTTTGATGAGAATTCCAGAAACTTGAAGTTCTTAATTAGATTTATTGATTTTTAGGTTTTAACTCTCTAGAAAATATAGCTCTTTGATAGTATATAGAGGATTAGATGCCAAAAAGTGTATTTTAGAAGGTAATAATGGAAACAGCTGCAATTTTCCAAATACACTATGGAAATCTCAGATAACTTTTGGACATTAGGCAAGAATTTTTTTCTACTAATTAAACCTAAATGTACAACCATTAAGGAACCTAAGAAGCCTTCTGTTATGCATTTAAGTTTCAGAATAGTTCAAAATATTCAAAAAATACATTAAAATAAAAAGTTTAATATTTCTTAGAAACCAGTCACCACATCTGCCTTAATAATTTATTTATATGTGTACATTAGATTTTCTTCCAAGGAATCTAAAAATTTCTATACGATAATTTCATATATAAGTGGAATAAAGACATCATCTTTGCTCTTTGTAATGCTCTTTGTTTTAAAGAAAGAAAATACATCAAGGCATGAGAGGAACAGAAAACTGGAAATCATCTATTTAGTCACCATGTGAAATTCTGTATCACCTTCATTTCTGACATCAGCTAGCCTATTTCCTTGTAGAGCCACCCCTGTAACATACTGCTTTAACTAACCAAAGATTCAGCCTTGATGTTTAGCTTCCAATTGCAGAGCTATATAAATAAATAGAAATTTAGGCTAATCACTGCGCCTTTTTTTTTTTAAAATTAGTTGAGTAATCTACAGACTTGTTAGAAAGTTGGACTATATTGTTTAAAATATATTGTCTGTAAAATTCCTAGGAGGGAACACAACAGCCTTCTTTTCCTGTTTAAAGCAACAATAATATTCTTGGGATAACCTAAAACCATCACATTAGATATAGGTCTCTCTCAAGGGATTACTACTAAAAAAGACATTTTCTAGAAAGATTTTAATGCTGAAGGAAACAGTTCACAATTTGCTTCAAAGGCAATACACCTTTTTATGTTTTTTAGCTACACCTTGCCCTGGAATTTTGAAGGAGAACATAAAGTGAAGACTAAATAAAATGGATTAATTGTCTGAGATTCTTATAAAATAATCACCCACTGGATAATCACTGTAGACATGATCTGATCTAAACAAAAATACAGGACAAGAGAACAACAAAGGCAAGAAACAGATGAACACATCCCTGACACATGGATTGGTGACTGGTTTTCTAATTGTGCACCCCAAATGAACACTGTATGCTAAGGGGGAAATAAACATTATTGATAGGCCTTGCTTGATATCTATGCTCCATATGACCATTCTTCCCATACTTGATAAATAATAGAGAGCATTTTAACCTTGAAAGGGGCTGGGAAAATTTTGGAAAGATAAACATCCCTAAGTGAACAGCGTCTATAAGGGAGCCTGTACTATGGCAATGACTGATTTCTGGGTGAATGACCCTGAAATTTACTTTTCAAATCTACTTACCTGATAGAAATCTTGGTGACCTCAGAAAAGTACTGATTTTCCTTTGTATATATTTACATATTATCATTTACTTCCCCTTTACTTACAGTTCAATCTCCTATTTCTTTTGGAGCATTACTTTGACATTTTAACCTGTAACTGTATGTTGGGCTTATGAAATATTAATAGTATTTATATTAGAGTAAGTTGTATGTGTGTGGTTATAGATATTATTTGACATGAGAGCCCTAGGAAAAAAAAAGAAATTTATTTCACGGGGACATCAGGATATAACACCATTCCCAACTTTACCCTATGTAGACCAAACTGCAGTAGCCTTTCTTCAGCAAATGCTGAAATAGACAAAATAATGTTCTGTATTTAAAATTCTGCTCAAATCGTCCCTCTACACACTTCATAATAGAGCTGTTTTATATGTGGTGCAACACAGAATTATTGTAGAATATATCATGCCTTTAAAACAAGTTATTAGTAATACTTGCCATATTAACTGACTGAATGTTTTCTGGTTTTCCTTTAGCAAAGATAATAAACCTCAAGGAAAACAAAAACAATAATAAAATGGAAAAAGGAAAGGAAAAAGAAAGGGGGGGTGATACACAAACAAATCAGCAAGAATATAATAAATTCATTCTTTAACATTGGTAGCTTGAATGCATAATCAGGACTTTCCAAATAATTCATGTTTAATGTGAAACCAGTGGATTTCATAACTTTTCATGTATAAAAGATACCCTTAAGTTAACCTCTGTTCAAATAAGTTGTTTTTCATATAGAGACAATGAGATTTCAGAATTACAAGCAAATTGTCTCATAGGCACATAAAGTCAGTTCATGCTCCATTTGAATGTATTATCCCTACGCAGTTTTCAATTTAAATCTGCTTTCCCATCAGAAAGGAATTGCTAGAATGTAATAGAAAGCACAGTCTCCAGTGTTGTACACAAGTAAGAGTTAATCATCAAACTGCCACATGAGTAACATGTCCAAATTTAAGATCTTGAAAAGCCTCTTTTAGTTGCATCCAATTCCTTAAGGAGATACCTATGTTTTTGACATTACCCTCCTCCAGACAGCTACAGCTCAGCTTTGGGCCTCTCAAGAAGGACAATCTTTACTGCTTTTGCTGCAATGAGCTGGCCAGCATTTCATTATGATTCACTGTCTGTGCTCCACACACATCGCCTGGGAAGCTGGAGCTGCTAAACCTGTACTTAGTAACTTGTGGAGCCTGCAGACATGTCACTCATGACATGCAGGAGGGAGCTCTGGTGAATGGCTGTAATGTCTCCCCCACAAAATGAACAGTCAGGCATGGTTCTGATTACGTAAACAAAACAAAGGTGATGGTGTGTGAAAACAAAAATAATGTGACTCTCTGAAGTTTAACACGATTTTATTTGCTTTTAATGAAGGTCATTGTGCAAAATAGTCTGAAACAGTCTGCAGTTGTCTTGGAGGCAAGGGTCAAAAATGCCCATAGCTTGCAAGTTATTGATAATGACACTTAACCTCAGTGGCAGATTTAGCAGAAAACAAATGGAAGTGTGCTCATGAGATACATTTTTTGCAGTGGGACTTGCCTTTACATAATCAGATGAAGAAAAATAAAAATATTAAGAAAACTTAATCTTTTAATGTTACTAGAAGAGTACTTTAATGGCTACAACATTAATTGACACCTTTCGCTTAATGTAAATATAGGCCATAAGCTTTAAAAAAGTATAATCTAGTCTTTCCTGGAAGCCAAATTAGCAGCTCCACCGGAGTCAATGGCATTGGTATTTTAATTTCACAAAGGCCACAAATTCAACCCAACACAACCAAAATTTCTCATTGCAAACACAAATATTTTATGACTCCAAAATCAATTTTATTATTAATATTGCCATCCAGCACACTCCAGATGAATTTTTTCAGTCTTTGTCATATTTTTCCTTGAGACATTGTTTTTTCTTTTAGTAAATTATAGTCAGTTTTAGAGATTAGCTAGAGTCTGATTTTACTGGAGCATGGTAATAAAATTTCTCTTTTTTTAACAGCATTTAAAAATTCATATTTAATAGTAAATTTCTATTTTTGACATTCATCAGCAATTTTTATTTGAGGGCTGAAGTTTTCATCATAAAAAAAACCCTGTGTTTTTATGACATGTTTATCTAAAAGCATATGAGATCTGTCTGGAAAGCAATCAGTGGATTAAAGAACTAAGATGAACACTAGGGATTTTTTATTAACTATACTTCCCTCTTGTTCTTACTTTAAATAACTTTGCTCCTGTTTTACATTTAAAATAAACTTTCATTGTTTTGACTTCTCAATTGAAATCAATATATAAAAATACACAGTGATTTAATAAGATAGGGATCAGTTCCAGAATTCTTAATTCTTCACTGGCTTTCACTGGATGCTGTTTGAACATATATCACTTAGTCCTAAACTATTTTTAAGACTGGCCTTCTTCTGCCAGACACTAAAGAGAGAAATCCCATACCAACTCCATTTTAAATTGGGATTAAACCTGCACAGGTTGTAAAGTGAGTTGCATTGAACCATCTGAATGTAATAAAAATTACTTAATCTCTAGGATAAGCAATCCTTCAATTACCCACCCAAACTTGGGCTTGGATGTCAGTTATGTAATAATATATGTCTGCTATTTGTCAGGAAACCCTGCCAGAAGAATTTCTTTTTCTTTGCAGATATAAATATGAAACACAGAGAACAGACACATAGAGGTGTTATTTCTTTTCACATCTGCAAACTGAATTTTTGTGTCTGGAACGCCCCTTCTGCAAATGGTTTGTGCTCTGCAAATGGGCTTTCAAAAGGATTTAACAATCCTGAAGTTGCATAATGAAGGGGAGATACTCCTTCTCCAGAGTTATGCTATATTTTCATGGATTGTGGCTACATGCCAAAGGGCTTGGTAGTCATTATTCTGAGTCTCCAAATGATTTCTAGGGATTAAGTGCAAAATAATTGCTTTGAACAGACCATTTCACCCTGCAGTTAATTTTCCCATGAGACTTGTGAAACAGAACACTTTACAGTCTTTCTTTCTGATTCTGGGGAAGTGTGAAGCACTGCCTCAATTTAATGTTTGACACAGTTCCTTGATACTACAGTGATTCCCTGAAATCCCCATGATCATTCCTATACTTGATATTTTTATTATTGTTTAGAACTAATCTAATCCTCTCGTCCAATTATTTTACTGCACAAAGAGATTGTTGAAAATCACACTTTGGGGTCAGGAATTTTGGTGAGCTGGACACATTCCAGCAACTATTTTGGGGATGAACTCGTCAGTCTACCATTATCAGTGGAACCAAATTTCTCTGGCAATGGGATCATCATCAATAGATGCAGGCATGACAATGACCACTATGTGCTCATAGGTAAATGTGGGTGTAGAAACCTTAGGAAACTCTTTAATCCCAATGTCTGTCATAGATTTCGAAGTTATGTTCATCCTTGCAAACTATACAGGATGAGCACACGGGCTTGATGCTCAGCATCACCTTTACTGTTCAAGTGTTGACATACACCTTGTTAGCATTTTGGCCTAGACCATCTGGTAAGGTCCCACACAACAAAGGAACTTTGTCTGAGCAGCAGAATGGCCTCCAAATTGGTCTGAGTATGCAATCCTCTTTCAGGAGGAAGTGCTTAGACGTATGAGATGTGCCAGTTGTCTGAGAGAATGGGTTTGTCACCTAGCATAGAGTGTTCTTGTTACCTGCGAACAGGAAGGGATCCAGCATCCCTTGCCTTCTCTGAGAACACTGCCACAGTCATGGGACATATAGTCTTCCCCCCTCTCTCAAACACTAGCTTTATGAAATTGCCAAAATATTGGGAAATCCCCTTGATTCCCGAGCAAAATTGCAGCAATAGCACTCCAACCAAAATATTTTTCTGTTGCAATGGGTTAGAACTCCCTGTTAGAGCAGCAATGTCTCTATGAAATTTGCTCAATGGGGCCCTAATCTTGCTTGTGTCCTGATGTGATACATTAATGTATGTTTGTAATACAGTGGATGTTTGTAATACACATTCAACTCACTCTCTTACCAAGTTGTTGGCAGTTTTATGCACCAGAGATATATTTTCCCCTCAGCTTTTGAAGCTTGTGTTTCTTCTGGTAGCAGGGAGAAGGGGGAGCTGCAGCAGTGAGAAGACACCAGAAGCTGACCTCATGTATGATAGAGCCAATACTAGCCATTTCCTAGGTGGACCAGCTGCTCGCCAGGGCCAAGCCCATCCATGATAATGGAAACACCTCTGGGATAGCAAATTTAAGAAGGGGGAAAAGTTGCTGTCCAACAGAATGTGTGAGAGAAGAGTGAGAATATATAAGAGAAACAGCTCTGCAGACACCAAGGCTACTGAAGGAGCAGGAGAAGGTGCTCCAGGCACTGAGCCAGAGATTCCCCTACAGCCAGTGGTAAAGACCGTGGTGAGGCAGGCTGTCCTCCTGGAGCCCATGAAGGTCCACAGTGACACAGAGGTCCACCTGCAGCCTGTGAACAATCCCACACTGGAGCACATGGATGAGTTCTGAAGGAAGCTGTGATCTTGTGGACAGCCTGTACTGGAGCAGGCTTCCGGCAGGATCTGTGGCCCTCTGGGGAGGGGAGGCCATGCTGGTGTAGGCTTCTGACAGGACTTGTAGCTCCATGGAGAGTGAAACACATGCTGGAGCAGCTTGTGAAGAACTGCAGCCCCTGGGAACAACTCATGTTGGAGAGGTTCCAGCTGTCTCCCATGGGAGAGACCCCACACTGGAGGTGGGAAAGAAGGTAAGGTGGAAGGAGCAGCAAAGAGAAAGAGTTAAGAACTGACCATAACTCCCATTCCCTGTTCCCTTGCACTGCCCTGGTGCAGCAGATAGAAGAATTGGGAGTGACGTTTAATCTGGGAAAAGGAAGAGGTTGAGGTAAGGTGATTTTAGATTTCTCATTATCCTACTCTTACTAATTGTTAATAAATTAAAGTACTTTCTACAAGTTAAGTTTGTTCCACCTGTAATGGGAACTGGGTCATATCTCCCTGTCTTACCTTGACTGATGAGCCTTTCATCCCTTTTTTTTCTCTGTCCTGTTGAGAAGAGGAAGAACTAGAACAGCTTGGTGGGTGCCTGACAGGCAGCCGGGGTCAACCCACCACAAGCATCTACAGTAAGATGCTGGAAACAATGTTAGAAGACAATGTTTATTAAAACATATCTAGAAACTAATTATAGAAGGCCAATGATCACAGCTTTTGCCAACAGGCATCAGTCTACCTTTGAGCTATTATTCTTTAAAAATGCAAAGGATTGCCACCTCCCTTTCACAATTGCCTAATCTTTTGGCTTCTTGTTTTTGAAATCTTGATGGTACCAGCAGCTGTTATATGACTGAACACCTACCCTTGTGCAGTCGGAAAACAAGTAATAGAGTTGATTTAGGCAAGCAATTTAGAATACAAGAAGTTATCTGGAACTCCAGCTTGGCTAACTTATCCACTTAGAAATTAAACTACATAAAATTATTTACGGACAACCTACTGTAACAAAACAGACAAACAAGCAAATAAACATTAGCTTCTTTCTGTCTGCAGTATACAGTCAAACTTGCAAGATGTGCTTACTTTTTGACCTTTTGGAAAATGAAACCAAAAAATTGTCTTCTATAGAAAATTTAATATTTTTTTTTCTACTAAATCCTTTAATTTGTTGCCTGAAATTCAAAAGTAGATTTAAACAAAATTAATTCCTTTCTTAATTGACAATTTCCCATATTCTCTAGATCCTTTGATGTTCAGTAGGTTAGTAATTGGTGACCTACAAAAGATGAAAAAAAAAAGGAAAATGAAAAGAAAAAAATTGCAGTCCAACCACAAACTAACATTCCAAACAGATTGGCAAACAGAGAATGAAAAATGAAAATAATAAATGAACAGGATTTATCTGGTTATAAATGAATGTATGGGACTATAGCAACCCTCTGAAAAGCAATGCTCAGATCTTTTTGCAGAAAGGTTAAGTGGCCCTTGAATTTAAAAAGGTTGAGAAACACTTCTCTACAACAGGGACTGCTGAGATTATAAAGACCCTTTACCAATGATTAATGGCTGTCTTTCAAAGCATAACTAGCTGATTCAGAAACTGCATTTCACATAGATCTCAAATTCTTTTTTGTTTCAGCCTTATTTTGATGCCTTTCAAAGCAATTGTTAATTTTTTTGAGAGTCATTAGCTAAGAGCAGATCTCTACATTCTCTGTCACTCAGATGTACAAGGAAGAGTAAAAAGTGGATCACTTGAATATAATTCTATAGAATAAGTTTTCTGAAAGGCTGTTTTAAGTATCTGTTTCTAGACCTTGGTCAGGTTTGATAAAAGTGGTTTTTTTGAGATTGCGAGCAAAGTGGTGGGGCAGGCCAAAACAGCATAAAAAGTTTTGGCAGCTTGTGGTCAATGTCTCCTAAGAGTAGTCAAAGCCCAAAGTCAGTCAGCTGCACAGACTCAGCAGGGAGCTTTCAGAAAGGATTGAGTCCAAAGTGCCACAATCAGCAGCTTATTTGGCTCTGCATTACAAGCTGGAAAAGATTAAACTTTGTTTTGCTATCCCAAATTTGTTATATAGTTTAAATTGTTGATTCTAACAGCCTTTTTAGGAAGAAGTAAGAATCATACTGATTGCTATCAGAAAGTCAGCTGTTGGAAACATTTACTAAATCATGATATCTGAGATATTATGTTTCTCAGAATTTAGAATAGGAAATAACTGTGGTATCACAGATATTGTGATGCAGCAATTGTTGAAAAATTATGATTTTTTTTTTAATAGTAACCACAATGGCCACTTATTATAGACAGAGAAATAATGGAATTACCATACTGACTGTTTTATTTGCTACTTAATTATATACTGTCATTTACTGTATATAAAGCAAGATGAACTATCCTGATATCACCAGCTGATTAGTCTGAAAAATGAGCTGTATTGCCTGTCCTTTTCTTCTGAAGAACTGAAAAAATTAGTTATTTAAATAATTTTGCCTCTTGATGGGGTGAACTTAGACAAGTTTTTCATTTTAATTATTCATTTCCCAAGGGGCAGCCTGTAGCATTTTGCAACGTGTGTGTGTGGGTAGGACCTTCTCAGCCCTGCAACTTGTTGTGGGATCTGCCTTTAATAGTATCTTCCTCAGCTCCTCACTGGTTTTTGGGGTTTTTTTGGTTGTTTTTTTTTTTTTTTGCATAAGGATGAACTTGAATAAACATTTTTATCACAAATGTCTCACTCTGAACATTTCTGGGACTTTGGCAGCACCTTATCAGAGCTAAACCAATGCAATGTCTGCCATTAGTTTTATTAATGTTTCTGTGAAGCCTTTACCCTTAAAAGCAGCACTCTCCAGACATCTTGCTTGTCCTTCAATTAAGTTATTCTGACATAAAATTACAGGAAGTGGAAGATAGCCTATGGTATTTGTTACTGGTATTGGATAATAATGTAACTATGCTACTCTCTTCATTATCTATAATCCAAATCAATCAAAAGAACATTTGTTTAAATCTTCATTTACCTTGAAAGAAGTTGATAAGGGACACTATTACCCATTTTAGGGATAACATTAAACTATACGGGTAATATTTTGCAACCCAATTTTATTGATAATAGAGAAATAAAATTTGAAAAAATGTTTGGAGTTTAATTTACTTCACTCAAGGCAGCTGACATATAGCAAATCATCATATATGTCAATATTTCATATTCTTCAAAAACTAATTTTGTATTATAAAGGAAAAGTATTTCCATGATGGTTTTATTTTTCTGAAAATTATTTTTAATTTTTTCTATAGTACTGGACCTATTTGGAAGGGCTGGCATGAACAAAATCTGGCTGTGGGGCAAATTGAGCAAAGGCACAGTGAGACATGGTGTGTCTGAACGATCTTGTTTAAGAACAGCTGTAAGAACAAGATCAGTTCATTGAATACCAGGCTATAGTATAACACCTTTCTTAGTATACGTGTTTTATAGGTTTGGCTGAAGCAAGAAAGACTATATTATAATCAGCTGTACAAACAAGTGGAATATATGCTGAACCAATACACCTTGATTTAAACCATTATTGCTCTCATAGTATTGTATTGATTTCATATGTTGGACCCTATGAAAAAAATCTGGATTTGTGACCCTGTAGTTGAACATTTTACTACAGAGTAGAGTATAAACTCAGATCTGGTAGACAGTAATGATTTTAATGCATAGCTCTCTCACAGGCAACTTTAAGATACTTTTTCTCTCATGGCCATGCAATACAGTTTGATAGAAGCAACAAACCAAGTAGCCATAACTCCTCATGGAGTTCAAATTTTTTAACCTCACCTGAGAATCAGGGGAGTTCTGTTGCATAGGAATTTTTTATGTTCTGTTTGATATTTTATTCTTCAGTCAGAAAATATTAAAACATATTATTAAAAAAATATTTACTCTAGCTGTTTATTTCCCACAGTAGTGATAATATAACCTCCTTTTCACCTACCTCATCTTGGATGAATTTCATTCCAGCCATCAAGGGACACATATAGGGATGCTTATACTTGACAGCTTTTTTTAGTTGGAGTATTTCTGCAACGTTTCTTTCTGCCTTTGGCCATTGTCATTGCCCATGTATAGTATATGGCAGGCCAGCTATCTCTCTCTGTCACCTCCAGAAAACTCTTGGGATATTTGTTCTACCTTTTTTTACTGAATTTGAAGGCTCATTTCTCACCACTGTAGTGTGATGTCACCATAAAATGGTGTTTAGGAAGGCCTGTCAAATAAAAATGGCTGATGGTGTATTTACTGAAATATGATTTTGATCAAATATGTTTTGCTATGGAATCAGAGAATGATCTACCAATAACTGTATATAAAAGACATTTCTCTAATAGCAAAATATTAGTATTAATAATATAAATTTTAGAAAGAGGGGGATTTGCTTGAAGTTTTAATGCAGTAAAATTTTGCACCAGTTTGAGAGTGACACAGCCAAAAAATCTCTTTTTCTTCAGTTGCCCATTTGTCATGGCATGGCAAAACCAGCAATAATAAAAAGTCACTCTCCATTTCACTGTACTTTCTTATGATTCTCTTCCCACACCACTGCCTCAGAATGGAGTTGAAAAAAAAGGGGTTCCATCTATTGCTCTCCAGACAGGAGATTTTTTTAAAGGGCTCAGTTCTGCTGCACAATAAATATCATCAATTGAGGCTGAAGAGCATCTTGTATGATAATGCCTGAGTATATTTTAAGGTGGAAGAGATCAGAATCAGGAGGTATCATACTCATGAAATTATTCTCCAGTGGTTTTGTGCACTCATATTGACAAGGCACCGAAATTATAGCTTCTAATCCCCAAGCATGTCTTTCTGCAGTTCAATCTTAATTTACTGGCAAAAACAGAGGAAACCACCCAATTTCTTGCCCTTTCTGCACCATATCATTTCTCCTTTGTTCTGCTAATTTCATTTCTTTATTACTGTGTACTGCTTCTTTTGTTTAAGGCTGCTGTCACACACTTCCCCACAGGTTTTACCACACTTTTTATTACACTCTTGATTACATCTGCTTGTGGCTTCATGAGCTGATTGAGAGACTTAGGGGAGACTGGAATGATTTCAGATTAGACAAGAGAAGAGAAATATGGGGTAGCAAGGTGATTAGAGCAAGCTGCAATAAAAGAACAGAAAGCACATTTCTCTGAGGACTTAGTCCACATCTGTTGAAAGGAACACTTTTTAAAGTGGGCACTTCATATTAATTTTTCTTTCTTTTAACATACAGTTCCTTCAAGTAATTTGGTTGCCATAGATACACTATTGACCAGTTAATAATCTTAAAGGAGGTTAATTAGAGTAAGACAAAAAATTAGATTAATATTTTCCAAAGAAAAGATGAAGTTATTTTGCTTGAAAAGACCTAGTCACTTTTTTTGGAGGAGAGCAGTTATATACACATTTATTTAAGCAAATCCAATGAGAACTTATTTTTCACATCAAAAGAAAAAATTTCAACACAAACCAAAACAAAAACATCTTTGTGTAAATTTTTTGCTACAACAGCCTCAAAAATAAAAGCTTATGAAATGAGATGATAATGGTATTTCAAGAGCTGTTTTCATGAATAGAGCCCTCCTAGACAATGTGGCATTGGCTCATTGTAATTTCATCTTGTGTTAAAAACTTAACTCCTGGGGGAGCCTAAGGCACAGCATGACATAACACAAATCAACTTTTTGTATGCAATTATACTACACAAAGATATAGACTAAACCACACAGAAATCTGCTTCATTATAGCTACTGGGTATCATTATAGTAATTTTAAGATGCCTTCCCGAATTCTTACTCTATGTACCTATGCTTTAAAATGGCCTTGATGTATAATTTAACTTTGCTGAAAAGACAGCAATATACAGCAAAAATATTGGAAAAAGAAAAAATATTTGAAAAAGCAAAAATGTCCTGTAGTTTTTCCCTGTCCCTAGACACCACCATGACTCCTGTAAGTTCAGGGCTCTGCGTCTCTGGGGAAAACAATTGCGGATAAGGTCAGAAATTGTGGGTTTACTCCTTCTTGTGACATTCTTTATTTGATTTTTAATACAAACCACACCATTTAGGAGTAACAAAGCTACAGAGACTTGCACAGTGACTGTTATCTCTGATCTGTGTTTTTCCACATATGCAGTAAACCAAAAGATCTCAGTCCCCCACCAACCAATTTTAAAAGGTAAGGCAGCTGTCTGTTCTAAGGAATAGGCATATGCCTTTGCTTCCTGTGTAAAGGAAGATATTCTTCAGTGGGAATTCATGGAGATATTTAGTTCCTGTGCAGAGAATATCTGCTTAAATATAATGTAATAAAAAGTATGCTAGCTCTGCAAGAGCAGACATTCTGTCTGTGATAGACCTTAAAATAAGAGTCTCTGAGCAATCTAACAGGTCCTTCTGGGTACGGACAAGCCAGATACAAAAATCTTTCAACATCTGATTGAGAGAGAATCTAATATTTACAAAGTCTGCAGCTGAATTCAAGGTGCTACGAGTCCACTAGAAAAAGGGTAATTTGCAAATGTGTTAATAAGACACTTGGACAATTTGAAGTCTCGACTTTGCTTACAGATGACTCCTTCTGGAAAGGGTGAGAGAATGAAGTCCATAGTGGGTTACATTACTGAGTATCTGCAAATACACAGGTATCTCCAAGAAAGCCTATAGTCTGTATTGTTTAGGGAAGAAAATTCTATGGATTAAAAAGAGAAAAGTCTGGGATAGTAGAATTTAATCTGAGCAGAATTACTGATCAAAGCAACCTATCCTACTCATGATAGAATATTCAATTCCAAGTTTCATTTGGTTTCATGACCTGCTACTGACTGCTGTTCAATTTGTAGCATAGGCAAACCTAGGATAACAAATGAAGGTGTGTCAGAGCTGTATGTTTGTTTGCTTACATGGGATTTCAATATGAGTTCCTACAGACTGACATATTCTCAGTTTTCAAATTATATTTTCAGAATAAATTGCTGCAAAAATAGCAATATATACTGACAAGTATAAAATATAGCAGAAAAAATTGATAAAATGGAATAACGTATATGATGTATTTTAGATTTACCAGGAACTGTTCTGCATCATACTTTCTGTTTAGTAAAAAATGTTAGATTACTGTTTGATATCAGAAAATGAAACAAAAGGTGCTATAAAAGAGGTGTTCTCAGATGTCTCTTGGCACATGACAAACCATCCCTTCTTCGTATCATTTGTGTCTTTCGCTGTTTTTATTTTGTAATACACAACTTAAGACAACAAAGAAGTAGCATATACTAAGCTGATGATGAAAGGGTTTGCTCTTGTATGTGTAAGGCAGGACAGATTCAGATATTATAAAGCAAGAAAAAATTGTTGTTTCAGCTTCCTGTATAACGTACACCATATCACATAATTGAATTGTTTCTCACTTCATCCAAGATGCACTTTTGAAAAACACTGAGTTTTCTCTACTCAGTCACTCCCTGTGTCACTTCAAAAAGCTGTTTTGGTGGTAATTATGAAGTTAAACAAAACAAACAAGTCAAACAGGATCAGGTGCCCTGTTTCTGCATTTATCTTCCTCCGCTTTTCAGCCACCAGAAGCTGTATTTTTTCTGAATGACTGTAGAACTTTCAGCTGTCAAGTATTTCTTCCCTGAAGAGGTATTCACATACTCTAAGCCACCTTGTATATTTCTCTATGTTAAACTAGCACATTTAACTAATCATTATGTACAAAATGGCAATCCAAGCTGTGTTTCTGAACAGACCTGCTACTACTATATGTATGAAATATTCAGGGAAAGTTGTCCCAGCTACATCTAATCTGGCACCTTCCTTACTGCCTTGAACTTTATACTGAATTGTCTAACAACAACACCTACCCTGAGATCATTCATATGCTCAAAAATTCTGCAGATTATATGAGCTCACTGTTTCTGGATAGGTTCAGGTATCAGATACACATGTGAAAACACCATAATTATACTTAAGTCCCTAATGTTTCTATCATTTGCAGCTTTTTTACTGAATAAATAACATTTTTAGGATATACATTAAAAAATGTCTCACATTACCTATATTTCACATTTGTTGTTTAGTTTAGTTCTTATTACAGCTACTTTAACGTCCTGCCAAAAGATTTATATTTTCTACCCTATGCAACATTATTTTCTCCATCTAAGGACTGAGGTTGAAATATGTAGCAAATCACTGTCAGACATTTACTGCAGTCTTTTTATGTCCCTGTTCTCTCTCATAATTGTTCTCAGTCCTCTAAAACCAAGATTTTAAACAGCAAATATATGCTGGTATGTGAGCAAGTCCATGTGAAGAACAAATGCGCACACTTTTTCTTTCTCTAGATATGAAATGTGAGCAAGTCATGATCATTCAAATTTAATAACTTTTCACCTCTCTGATCCCTTCCTCTGTCTCTGCCAGGAGGGTGTCTAAGATTGTTTTTTTCTTATTGGAGAAAGTATGTTCAGCAATGTTTAGGAATTGTACTATCAGTACATCCTCTTCAGTGGATATGAAGGTGTCAAATAAAACCAAAGAAAATATCTTCAGTTCAGCTGTTAACTGCTCTCTGCATTTTGTCTTATACAAACAATATTGTAATGAGACATACAATTTTGTCAGTTAGTGGCCAAGGTAATTACAGAATGGGATAAAAAGGTAAAAAGGAGGACAGTAAGAACTACCAACCAGTCAGCCTCACTTCTATGCCCAGTAGGAACATGGAGCAGATCCTGCCAGAAGGCATGTCTAAACATATGAAAGACAGAGAGGTGATTAGAGACAGTCAACATGGCTTCATCAAGGGCAAATCATGCCTGAATAATCTAGTGCCTCCTACAGTGGAGTGACTGAATCAGTGGACAAAGAAAAAAAACTATGGATGCCATCTACATAGACTTCTAATACAGTCTCCCACAAAGTTCTGGCCACTAAATTGGAGAGAGATGGGTTTGAGAGATGGACTGTTAGATTGATAAGGAACTATCAATTCTTATGGATGTATACAATGAGTTTTTTATAATCAATGGCTTAATGTTCAAGCAGAAACCAGTAGTGTCCCTCAAGGATCTGTGCTGGGACCAATAGAATCGAATATCTTCTTCAGTGACACAAACAGTGAGATTGAGTGCACACTCAACAAATTTGCAGGCAACATCAAGGTGAAATGGTGAAGTTGATTTCCTGGAGGGAAAATATATCATCCAGAAGGATCTTGACATGTTTGAGGAGTGATCCCATGTGAATCTCATGAGGTTCAACAAGGCCAAGTGTAAGGTCCTGCACATGGGTCATGGCAACCTCCAGTATCAATAGAGGTTGAGGGATAAATGAATTGAGAGCAGGCCTGCAGAGAAAGACTTAATGACATCGGTGAATGAAAGATTAGGCATGACCTAGCAATGTATGCTTGCAGGCCAGAAAGCCAACCATACCCTGTGCTGCATCAAAAGCATCATCACTTGCTGGTCAAGGAAGCTGATTCTCCTCCACTACTCTGCTCTTGTGAAGCCCCACATGGACTACTGCATCTATCTCTGGGGCCCACAGGAAAGACAGTGTCTTTTCAGAGTGGGTCCAGAGGAGGGCCACAAAAATGGTCAGAAGCCTAAACACTTCTTCTTTGAGGAAAGGCTGAGAGAAGCATGTTTTTTCAGTCAGGAGAAGACAAGGCTCTGGGAGACTGTATTGCATCCTTTAAATGTACATAGGGGGTTTAAAGAAAGACAGAGAAAGACTTTTTGCCAAGGCCTGTAGTGACAGGATGAGGGACAACAGGTTTAAATGGAAGGAGAGCAACTTTAGATTGAACATAAGGAACACATTTTTTTATGATGAGGGTGATGAGGCACTGGAACAGGATGCCCAGAGAAGGTGTTTATGTTGCATCAGTGAAAGTGTTCAAGGCCAAGTTGGATGGTGCTTTGAGCAATCTGGTCTAGTGAAAGACATCCCTGATCATTGCAGTGCAGCTTCGACTAGATTATTTCCAAAAGTCTCTTTCAACCCAAGCCACTCTGATTTTATGAAAATACCTTCACAACATTAAACACCTATCTGGCTTGTTATCTATTGGTATAGCAGTCTTTGCTAGTAGCTCTCTGTCTATGATAAAAAGTTCATTTTTCTTGATAAACAGTCATGCAAGTCATACAAACTGCCTTTTGAACTTCAGAACAAATCTGTTCCTCAAATACATAAGTTTTCATTTGTTAAAACATCACTGGAGAGCAAAACAAGTATTCTATTTCCTCAGGCAGAGAAATATTAGATTTTTCTTTTAGTCTTATAGCTTTTGTAACAAAATAGTTCTATCAAACCTGGTTCATTGCTACTGTAAAAATAAAGTTTTAATATAAAACAACAAAACATTAACAAGCAACAACACTAACTACTACCATATTATGAAACAATTGCTAGCTTCAAGAAAATAACAAATGTCCAATGATTCTGATTAGTAGTAAGCTGCTGTCTGTATTTCTATTGAAGTTTCTCTCCACTTCAAAACTAAGATATCACAGCAATTTTATTTTCCAATTTAATTCAGGACATGCTGCATTGTCAGATTTATCAGGGCAGTTTCATAGGCTCTCACCAGACACGCTGCTTGAACAAGAGCACCAGGGCAAGCCTGTGATGGTGTAATTTCCACAGAACTATATCAACTCACAGCAGCTGAGGTTTGGTCCTTGTATATTGTTAGCAGCAAGTCCCAACATTCCAACAGCTTTTTGGTAATCTAAAAAGTTAAAAATCTAAAGATTCCTCCTGATATAGAATTGACACTTAGATACACTTAGATCTGTCTTGGACCTGGGTTTGATCCATCTAGACAAGAGTAGTTTTTATTGCCTATATATGGATGAGATTATATGGTCTAACTCATGTTTTATTGACTTCTTTAGATTCATAATTTGTCAAATTAAAAGTAAGGAGGGTGGTGGTTACTCTTCAAATTCCAAAATTTTAAGGAAACTGTTAGGACAGATAGTTACAGGCATGTACTACCTGGAAGGGCTAGCTCTGAAAAGATTGTCCAGCTCTGAATTTCTTTTCCCTTGTTATCTCCAGAGACATGTGTGAAAGGAGACATTTTTTTTTACTTAGTTCAAACTAAATTAATTCTTGACATCCTTTCTCCCATGGTTTCTTTAGGGATTTCCTGGGAAGGGTGAGCACAATTTTGTTCAACTGTGAGAAGGATAGAATGGATGAAATTTATTTCCTCTTTGCACAATTTGACAGCAAGGATTTTTGTAGACTTTAGATGTAAAATCTAAATATAAACTTTTACAATCAAATTTCTGAGTATCATGATTCAAAGCAGTACCCAAAATATAAACTTGAAATAAACTTCAAAGTTTTTTCAAATTGTCAAAAATATGTTTAACTGAAAATGAAAATTAACAGCTGTAATGAGAACAGTTCCGCCACGGGGAGGGTCTGGAGCCTTTCGGGATCTGGAGGGGATTGCGAAATCTTCACGTGGTCAGGAGTAAAGTGATGCAGAACCCCGAAGTACTAAGGTCATAGAAAACCTTTTAATTACATGGGCCATGGATTTTTAAGCCCTTCAGGGGTGTGCTTATCGAAGTAGGACGTGATTGGGTAAGAGTTCAGGGGGAGGGGAGTGGCTTCAGGGCACAGGAACCAATAAGGGAACAGGAGGACCAAAACCCATGGAAGCCCAGGAATAGGGAGTGACAGGTGACACATCCAATAAGGTCAGGATGGGGGGGGTGGGTCTGGATATCTGAGAAGAAGGGAACATTCTCTTTTCATCAGAAAGTAACATGTGTGGTGGGGGTTTTAGGGGTACAGCCTAAACAGGGGAAAACCTGTACATTAAAAGGCACAGGTAATGCTGAATTATAAAGTCTCTGATCCTTTGGAAGTTGTTACGGTGATGGTCTTGTTTCCAGGGGTTTCTTTTTCCACGATGTGTGGTCTGGATGATCCTCCCTCTCCGCCCTCCATGTGCTGTGGCAGAAGTTTTTCCCAACAGAAAATAATGAAGATGAAAGTGGAAATGAAAGTGAAGATGAAAATTACAATAAAGTCACCTACACCCTGAGCCTAAGTCTTGAGCTTCAGTTATGGTTTCCTTTGCTTTATTTGAGTTATCTGGTTTGTTTTGTTTTGGGTTTTTTTAAGATTGTTTTATTTCTAAAAGCACCAAAATTAAGAATCCTTCTATAACTATTAGGAAAATTTAAAATAAAACAAAACAAACCGAACAAAAAAACCCCCAAAAAATTGTCCTGCAAAACTTTAGTCTTGGTTTTTTCATAAAAAATTTCAGGTAAGTGAAAAGTAGCTTAGCTGGTTAGTCAAATGGAACAAAATTTTAGATAAGTTTGATTACCACTAATTAGGACAGAATTTTCCTTTAAAAAACTTTAAGAAAAGTTTTAATATAAGGATTACTCTAGAGAAATCAGTACTGAATCTTTTTTGCTTGTTTCAGCATCAATATTGTTAACAGCAAATTTTCAGTAGAAGAATTAATCACAGAATCATAGAAAGTCTTGGGTTCAAAAGGACCTTAAAGTACCCCCAATTCAACCCCCCCCCCCCCTTTATATTACATTTACACATACATATATGCATTTGCAATACATATGTCCTGAGACTTCTTTTTTCTTAAAAATGCCCATAAATATTTTACTGGGAAGTAAGAGCATATTTTCATATGAAAGGTAATTGAAAAACTTAGTTTTAAAAATTAAACTTTTTATATTTTTCTTTCGCATGAGTCATTTGAAATATCTGAAAAAATCAACATCAGGGAATACCAAAAAAATGAGAATCTTTACTGCATGGACATTTTCTCACTTGTTTTTGTTCTAAATAATGATGTAAAACATGGAAGTTTCCCAAAATTATTCTCTGAAACATCTCATTTCGTTGCTCCCAATAAAGGTCAAGTCCACTCTTTGGGAACTGAAATAACTTTGGTTGTTCACTTGTTTGCTTAAACATAAGAAAAAAAATAATTTAACTTTACCTATCATTAAACTCTTCTTCTTCAATAAATTGTTGCTTCCTCAGCTTTTGTTTTTCAATGAAGTCTACAGCACTGTAATGTTGGCCTTGGGCCAGGCTCCTCAGCCAAACTCATGACCTGTGAAACATCACATCAGTCGAGCACAAGGGAAGGGGGAGGAACCTGGCAAAGGGTGTGGCCAGACCTGCAGCAAAGAAATGAATCACCCAAAACACAAGTGACCAGCAGTTCAGCCGTGAAGAAATTCTCTGTGAACTCAGAGGGGGTGTTGTGATCTGGTTTAAGAAAAGGAAAGAGTTTTGTTTGAGACTGAACCTTCTCTAATGCAGTATCTTAGTTTTTCAACAGAGAATAATTTTGGCAAAATCATGAATTGCCTGAAGTAACTCTGAACTCTGTGCAAAGTGTACAGTCTCTTTAGGCAATATTGGATTAAAAATTCCCATATTGGTTTTTGCTAATATAAAATAGATTAAAAAAAGATTTTTCTTCTTCCATTTGATATTTTTCAGTAGGCCCACAGAGTACTCTCAGCATCTTCATTTACCTATTCTCAGGCATATGCTGGAGGCACTATGTTTTATATTTTTGTGGATATATTTCTAAATCCGGTATTTCAGCTTCCTTTACTTCCATAACAAAAAGAGTAGTGCTTGAAAGAAACCTATTCTAAAACACAGGTGCTATACAAGGATTTTGATCAAGAAACCTAATCGTTTTATAGCTGTAAGGAAGATAGTGATTGTAGGGTATTATGTGAAAGGCATCTGTCATTGAAATGCTGAAAAAGGATGTTTTAAGAAGTTTAGCATGTGTCTCTGTGTACATGTGGGAGGGAGAGGACACTGTCAACAGCGAGTGTGTAGATAATTAATGAATGACGATAATATAAGAGGAAAAAAAACCACAAAATGTTACTTAATGTTACTTAATACCCTCAGGCTTACATAGAAAGACAACAGATGCAGATTGCATGGGGTAAACAGAAGAAAAAAATTAATGTGCATGAAGGAATAATTGGAAGCTGCGTTCATGTAAGCATATTGTTTTTAATTCTTCATTGACAGAAAACCTGTACATAAAACACCCACTAATCTTTAATCTCACAAACCCTCAGGCCCATAAGACCTATTGAGGATGTAAAGAGATTAATAAAGTAGTAGACAAAATCAAGGAGGATTTATAAATTGTCATCAGTGTTCATTAGAAGCATAAATTTTGTAGAGATTTTATAAATTAGACTAAATAATTCAGTTTTATTTAGCTGGTACTGCTGCATATTTAAAAGTGATACAGAATAGTAATAACAGACACTCCAGACTGTAAAAATAATAATTGCTCTGCCCTTGTTATCTTCAGCAGCTATCTTTCTGTGGAAGAAATGGGAAAGATACTTAGTCTGAAATAATTCTTAAGAGAGATCCCACATCACACATCTTCTACTTTCTTAATAAAAATTACAATCTTAGTGATTGACATCATGACAAAACTGACCTTGTCAATTGAACATCCAAATATCAAAAAGAATAATAATGAAATAAATGAAAAAGTAAATATGTAAGCGAAAAAAAAAGAAATATAAAATAAAACTGAAGTTTTTGAAGGGTTTCTTATATTTGCTTGAAAAATATTGTCTTCTGTTTTGCTCCCTGTTGAGATATTTTTCACAGTTCACATGATAAAGCAGAGCTCAGTTATTCCAGAATGATATTTTATTCAATTTCATTCAATTTGAAGCTGAAGCATGGTGAAATCTATAGCTCTGAATATTACAAGTAGGATATTTGCTAAACATTAAATAAATCCTTTGAGAAATTTGAAACAAAATGTTGCCTATTTCAGTCAAGGGGTGGATAAGGCCCATCCTGATCTGAATTGCCTGTTGCTGCATGATTCCCCAAGATATTTCCATGTTAGTCTGACGAATATAAAAATTAAAACAAAGTCCTGTGGTTTTGCAAAGTGTTACAGGGAAACTTTAGCTCCAAGGGCTAATACATCTCCCATGAAATCATGTCCAACCCAACTTAACAGACTTTTTGGCTCTTAGTGCTTCCAGAGGAACACAAAACAGTAGGAATGAGGATCTGGCTGTCTCTAATCCTGTGGGGACCTGAATAAATCTCTTCAATTCCTTTCAAGTCTTCTGAGGCTGGCAATCATTAGCATACAAATAATTATAAAACCAATACTGTCTTAGGCTTTAAAAGCTCCTTTGACTTTTGTCTGTCAAACAACACTTCAGGTGTTTCATGTATATTCACTGGAGTCAGCAAAATGTATGACTTACATGGCTTGCATTTGTCACCCTGCAGAGTGTAGATTAGTGAAACAGATGTGCAAAGCCTGGGACAAATCTGGCTGTGCTGAATTTGACCATGAGCAGAAAGAAATCTGTATCTTGCTATGATTAAACTTAGCAGGAAGAGTCACAATAATTTGTGTTAAATCAAGCATGACCCTACAAAGTCTTCATACAGATCAAATACATTTAGAAATGACTTTTCATGGTTAGGCATGCAAATTACAGACTGGACAGAAATGCAGGAAGAAAAAAAAAACAAAACACCATTACAGTGACCCATATATGGTGTCAACATTTGTATTACTCAGATTTGTATTAACAGAGAAGTATATTAGAGTGGTTCTGTTTATACAAACAATTCTAGGGAATTCCCATGCTGAGTCAATGACACTGAAAATATTTAAATCTGGAATTTTTTACAGCTTGGAGACATGCTTAACTTCTCAGTTAAGTGATAAAACTAGACAGGAAAAAGTAGAGAAGGTGTGAAAGGGCTCAAATACTGCATTTTTCTCTGACACTGTTTGTTAGCATTGCAATATTCCAGTTGTCTCCTGTGTGTTTGTGAGAGATTGCTGCTCTAGGTGTGGAAGATAAAGAACATGCATCCTGGAGCATTTTGCCTGTGATGTACATGCCCTGGTATGCAGTGCAGGAGAGGAAGAAAATCGCTGGGCAAACACAGAAGCCATTTTTCAAACTCCTGAATCTTTATTGGAAGAAAAATCGTTAGTTTCTGAGTCTAAATTGGTACCAAAGCCAGTGAATGGCAAGAAGAGAAATTTCAAAAAAATGTCTTTTAAAATTTATTGGAATAGTAAACATTTGGTATGTCTTGGGCAGGTATAACACTTAATGTCTGTCAACTTAGTGACCAGTCTAACAGGGAATTTTACTTGATATGTAACAGAACAGAAAGATTGAAGGTGTGGCTACATATACAACACATTATTAGCTGTGTCTTTTCTCTTTTGCTGTCCCTACTCAATAAAAAATGCAGAGGAATAAAATGAAATCTCGCATAAAGGAAAAACTGGGCATTAATGTGCAAAGTATCTCATGTGTTTTATTGACATGGGGTGCTAAGTGCTTACAAACCTATAGAACAAAATCCAGAGGAATTAGATTTGGTCTGGACTTTGCAAACACTTATCAATCAACATTTCTCACGTTGATTGTTCTGTTCACATTGCTGGGCTGTATAACTATCATAAATTACATCTATGTTGCTTAATGTTAACTGAACTGTTAAAAAAGGCAGGGTTTTCAGATATAGAATTGGATTTATTTAAATCTCTGCCACATTCTATTTTTGTGTGTTGGTATAAGCAAATTTTCTTTCTGCTTACTTGCTTGGTACTTACATTATGTACATGAAATGTTATCTTAGTTTGGAAGAAGTATTTACTGACTATTATATTGCAGTTTTCATTGAAATTCTTAAGCTATATTTAAATCCCTAGCACTCTTTGTACCCCCTACTGCGATAGCTTGTCTTTCTGAGTACTGGCATTAAGCACGGAAACTGAGGGACAGCATAAAATGCTACTTCAGATCACTCTGTAAATACTTTGGAATCTTGTATCTCTGTATTTTTGAAAAATACCATGGCATTACAGCTCAGCTGGAAATCATGAATGTAAATTACTGTAAATATAAAAAAGCAATGTATTATTTATCATATTTTCAAATAGCTTACTTCAAAGCAGAGAATATTAATAAACATCAGGGAATTTAAAGTGGTGGTAGTGCGAGAATGAAGAGAAGACTTATGTCTACAGCTGAAATACAATTTTATTACTCTTCAGCTGACTAGTCTGCCAATGAAAAGGCAGGGCATTGTTGCCTCCCAGTCACTAGAAAGTGTGCAAAATTTGATTGAATTATGGAACTGAAATGCAAGGAATATAGTTCTAAAATAAAAAATAGGAACAACAGGAAGACTCTTTTCCTAATTTTGTGTTTACCCTGTTGTTCAGTGGAGGTAAACTGTTAGACCACATGTTCCTCATATTGCACTAGAAAAAGAATTTATAACTAAGGACCTTGCCTTCAGGTGCTAATTTAGCAATGCAAGCCATACCCTAACTTGATCAAGAGTTTATTTTGAATTTTGGTGGGAAAATTACTGGTCTTTAACTCTTGTCTTTTTAAGAGTAATAAATCAGGCATCAATGAACAAGTGTTAGTCAGGCAGACAATCCCTCTGCAATCAGTTTATACACGATTTTTTTTCTTCCTCTGCAGCATCCCACCTCTTCACAGCTCTTGACCTCATCATTTCTGATATCCAAGATTTCATTTCCCTCAGTGACCTTGCAACCAACTCCTTGACCCTTCACATCTGTGTATTCTCCTTTCTGGTGTTAGGGCTTCACAAGCTGTCTCTCATCACAAATGTCAGTTTTAAATTGATCTTTTTCAATCAGATTTTCAAACAGGTCAGCTTGTGACACTTGCAACCACTGATAGCATGACCTTCTACCCCATCAAACTCCAGCTTCATCACCTCCTCAAGGTTTTAAGTGCTCTCATAGGGTTATTTATTATTTTCAGAAGAAATATGAAACTGCAACAGAACCCAGCAGAGTCAGAAAATCAACCTAAAATCTGTTCCAGAGCGGGACTGGAGAGGGATTCTGACTCACAGTTGTGGAATACGATGCTACCCTAAGAGCAAGTGTTTTTCCATATAAATGTGAGCTATCAAAAGTCAGACCTATTTTTGCTCTTCCTTTTGAGCCACCTCCTTGTTGCTAGTTTTTATACATTTACATATACTTTCTTATAGTTCTCAGATTTTTTGATTAATCTTTTTGAACTCTGTTACCAGCCTGCAGCTCTGGAATTAACATTAGCCTAAGTGCAGCCTGCCTGGCCAAAGCCACGGCGTGGACGTGCACCCCTCTACAAGTAAGATAGTGAGCAGTGCCTGTGCCAGTCTGCTCCAGCAGCTCATGTTTTTCTGAGGAAGACTTCAGTGGATTCTGGCAGCGCACTGACCGCTGTGGTAAATAAAAGGATACTGTTCATCACTGTGACAAGTCCATGCCCTCTGCCAGCAGTGTCACCTGACTTGGGAAAGGAAATTGTGTCGCTGTCAGGGGAAAAGGAATTGCAGACATCCAGATCTAGCCCATCTCGTAAGTTTATTACATTGGCTAGAAATTTTGTAAAATATTCCTCATACAAAAATTACAATGATGGGACTGTCAGGCTACAGCCTGTAGCTGTTCTCAGGTCCCATTTTAAAACCCATTGAACCACAATGAAAAAGGAGATGGTTGTGCCATTTTTGCTTGAAAAGTAAAAGGACAGATGTTCTAAGGCAAAATATGTGCTATCCATGCCTGTGCTGAACAGCTTGGTTATCTAGTGGGTTGGATTGCTCCCTTCAGACTGATCACTGCCCTGCTATTGCCTTGGCTGGGAGTTGGGTCACAGCTTCCAAACCCATGCATGAGGAAGTGCTGGGTCTGTATAATATTTGGAGCAGAAGTTCTTTCCCTACAAAGAGCTCCACTTGCACCAAGCAGCAGGATGAAGTCCTTACATAATGTGCTTTCACAGATATGCAAAGTCCCGCAACATTAATGAGAAAGCTGCAGCAATAGCAGTAGTGTAAGTGAAGTTTCCTTGGTGCTAACTACTGACGTTTGGGACAAAGGTCTTTAGTAAAATGACTGTCTTTGCTTTAAAGAAGTTCTTGTTCTTGTTATACATCTGGAAACAAAAAATCTGGTTAGGAGACTTTTTCCTTGAATAAATAAATATGTCAGTGTTTGAATGCTGACTTGTCAGGAAAGACTTGGGGAATTTTTGTTAAGTTTATGTAATATATGCTCTAATAATATAAAAACAAATTGGAAGGGCAAAGAAATTTTTTATGTATTCAGAACTTATTATATTTCAGAAGTACAAATTCCCCTTCAAACAAGAAACTCAACTGTTCAGAATTCTCTAGGATAACATAAGTTTTTCTAAATCATAGTTGAAACATGCCATTAGTCCCAGATTTTTCCCCTTCTTCCTATTTTCACAGCTTAAAACACTAACAGAAGACTTCAGTAATAAAAAGTTAAATACATTTTAGTCCAAAATACAGTGGCCTCATATAAAAGATAATTTTGTTTTGGACAGCTTTATAATGAGTACTCTAAACCACTCTTGGACCCAAAATGAGATGTTCCACTTTCTCTTTGGTCTCTTGTGAATTTATGAAGATAGCAAAAATGTTTCTAGAGAACATTCCAGTGACTTAGAGAATATCTTGGCCTTCATGTACTCATTGCTTAGGAGGAAAAAAAAAGTTTTAAAATGGTATTGCAAACAAAGTGTACCTTGCAATGCTTCCTTCTGTTTAGTCTTCCAAATGTGTAAAGGGATATTATAATTTCCAATGTAAATGAGCCCTCATTATACTGGTTTTTAATATTGTGAACTTCGGTAATGCAGAAAATACTTAGTCATAGCTAATATATTGATAGGAAATGTGTTGAGATAATTATTAAAAAGAAAAAAAGCAAGAAAATTGAATTGCTTTGGGAATCAGAGCCAAGGAATCAATGTATATTTATATCTTATAGATATTTTGAGTATGTCAGTGTTAATACAAATAATAAAGTATTTTGAGATGTATCTTACAGGTAAACATGAAGGCACCTCTATAAAATACAATATTATTTAAATTATGTCTATATTATTTAATATAGAAATATTTAATATTATTTATATATTATTTGAAATCATGTTTTATACAAATGGGTTTTTTTATATAAAACTTCTGTCAACCTTTGCTGTCCAAGTAAAACCAACCACAAATCTTGCTGCCTAAATAAACTAATTTGGATAGTAAATATTTTCACTGAGTGCAAAAATGGTCAAACAATCCATAACTTCCTCTTCATTTGGGAAACCAGTAATTTTGATTCATGGAATAATGATCTCACAATCTAGGAAGATTTTGCTGTCTTGGGAAAGGTAATGACAAACCCAATGCATAAACCTGCTAAATAATCCAGGGAAAATTTCAGGAAGTATCTGTGACTTACCCTCACACCACTACCCCTGCAGAAATATACAGAGCAGTTCCATGAGATCTGTTAGTTTTCAGAGCTGTGTCCCCTTGACTTGCACTCCTAAATTATAGGTGCAGTCTGGCAGAGCGGTAGTTCAATTTCTCTTTAAAGAATACTTTTCCCAATCTTCCTGGGAATAGAAATACTTATTAAATTTCAGTGAATGAGAATATGCAGGGACTTTCTGAAAAAGACAGTAGGGCTTGCTCTCTTTGTAACCAAAGTCATTCATATAGCCAAAATTTCAGTTAAAAAAAAAATAAGAAAGAAGAGTAGCATCTTTTCCACTCTCCTTGTCCTTCGAGCGTGTAGAACTTCACATGGTTTTTTGGGTTTTTTTCCTTTTCTCTTCCTTTT